>PVIH01004095.1:60286-108703 GCA_004025045.1 Sigmodon hispidus
ACTCTCTCTTCTCCACATCTCCACATCCCCCCCATGGGCAGGTGGTCCCAAGGTCCCAAGGTCCCAATAGTGCTTAGTTCAGCCTCCACTCCTGGCAAATCCAGTTTTCTCCCCACAACATCAAGACTGAGTCAGGTGTTCCTCTAGGGGGGAGTGGGATCCAAGGGGTTCGTCCAAGGTGTTTCCCAGAGGTGGTTTTCATGACCCAATAATTTAATCTCTCTAGCATGCTGTTTGGTTTGTTTAATCTGTAGCCCAGGCTGGGCTTGAACTTAGGACAATCTTCTTCCCTCAGCCTTTCAAAGACTGAGTGTTTAGGCATGTACCACCATACCTGACTTCTTCAACATGCTGTGCAAAGATCCTGCCCCATAGTAAGTGCTTTGGCACTCCTAGTTACAAACATTATTAACAAATCCACCCCTACCCTGTGTGTATTGTATGGGAACACACATACCATAGCACATATGTGGAGTACTAACAGATCCACCCCTACCCTGTGTGTATTGTATGGGAATACACATACCATAGCACATATGTGGGAGATCAGAGCACAGTTTGCAAAAGCAAGTTCCCTCTTTCCATTATGTGAGGCCCAGGGATCAAACTTGGGTCATCAGGGTCAACAACTATTTCCTTTACCCATGAAGTCATCTCAACAACCCTAGATGGGCCTATGCTTAAAATAACATTTGCAAATTATTCCTTGTGTGGCTTTGGACACGTCACACTGCAGAACCTCAATTTCTTTATCTGTGAGGTTGGCATCTGAGTGCCAGGAAGATGCTCATTTGGTAATGTGCACAAGGCTTGAGTTTGATTCTTAGTGTCTATTTAAAAAGCCAGGAGTGGTGGCTGCTTATCCCAGCACTGTAGAAGCAGAGGAAAGCAGGTCCCAGGGACTTTCTGTCCATCAAACCTAGGTGATTCAGTGAGCTCCAGTCCTAGAGAGAAACTTTGTCTCAAAAAACAAAGTGGACCTTTGACCACATGGTGCATACGCACATGTAAACCTGTACACACACATGAATACCCCCCACCCCACATACACATAAAAAAAGATGGCATCTAAAGCCTGCTGTCAGAGAGAGCTGCTATTCCAGCTGGACAGGATGGAAATGAAGCACATGGTGGCACTTGGTTCCTTTTTAATAGGTCCATGCCATCTGCATTGCCTTTCAGATAAGAATCCCCTTGAAGGAAAGCTTTGTATCCTACTCAGGGCTGAATTGCCAGCTCCTCTAGCCTTGGCACATAGTAGGTGTTCAATATAGTTTCTCACTGGATGAGTAAGTCAGTAACAGCAGGGATCATGCTCTGCTCATCTTGGTGCCAGAAACCAGATTTGTGTGATATGTACCCGCCAGTTTGAGTGAGTGTTTGTGAGAAGAACAGCTTTGTAGAAATGCCATTGGGCTGTGTTTCCAGTCCAACTGAGAAAGATGCTGTGATGGGTAACTGTATGTGACAGTTGGCTGGGCTGGGGGATGCTTAGATAGCAGGGAAGATACATTCCTGAGACTCTTTGGGAGGCCATTTCCAGGAGGGAAGGTATGAGTGATTGGACTGAGAGAAAGTCTAGCCTCATCTACCACGGGGCTATCACTAACCCACAGTGGGCTTGCACAGGGCTAGAGGGTAGAAAACACCAAGGGAGGCTTTAAGGATGAGCTGAAATAGTCATCCTTTGCTCTGGGATGTTGGGACTCCCAGTTCTGAGGCCTTCAGTCTCAGCGAAGGCTCACACCTATACTCTTGCTCTCCTTTCCAGTGCTCAGTGCGTCTGGCTTGGACTGGATGTAGCGATGGTTTGCCTGGGGCTGGGCTCCGACCACACTGTTCTGAGAGACAGCCTCTCAGAATAAATCTGCCTCCCTATTGGTTCTGTTTCCTAGAGAACTTTGACTAAGACAAAGACTTACTCGCTTATCCCAAATCTCTCCAAGTCTTTTGTGAAATGAGGCTATTAATAACACTCACCGCAGATTACTCTGAAGAGAAAATGAAGAATTTCCTGAAAAATGTTCACGTTGTGTCCTTCCTTGAGCCGCACGTTCCTCTTCTGTACATGGGCATTTACTCATTCACTCACTCACTCACTCAGCAGTGTTCACAGGCACGGCATTGCGGTTGAGATTCAGGAAAGCCACAGAGGCATGCAGGCTCTATTTCTTGTTCTGAGGGTCCTTGTAGGTTCTGGAATACTGTTAGAAATACAGCCTGTAGGAGAAGAGCCATAGTACATGTGGGTGTACAGGGGCTGGATGTATGGATGAGTAGGTGTGTCTCAGAGAGCTGACTAGCAGGAACTAATGGTTATACGACCAGCTTGTGTGTGTTTGAATCACCCATGGACTAGCCCTCTGTGGGTGCTGGACCTCAGGTGCCTCTGTGAGACCCCGACTCACAGAGCATGGCTAGGAACTGGTTGGGAAGTCCCATTCAAGTGAGCCCCCTGTTAGGCATTTCTCCAGTGAACCCCACCTCATTCACACACACACTCAGTGAGGAACAATGTCAGAGAAGGTCTTTCCCTTGTCTCCAAATACATGCCAGCAGTTTCCTGTGGGATCCAGTGAGAAGCTTGGGCAGAGGAGATGTGGGGAAGCCAAGCTGGGCCTCTGAGCTACTCTATCCAAGGATCACATGCCTTTGTCACTCACTGACTAGCCAGCTCCAGGGAACTGACTCCTGCCAGCCAAACTCACAAGAGACTGAAGCATTTGAAGTAGAAATTTACATTTAAGCTAGGTGTATTGGGAGGGATTATTCATCTCCAGCAAACCAGAATATTTGCACCTGTTACCCACAGCAGTCTCTTTTATTTTCAGCAGAGAGAAATTTATATGCCAGGGGTATTTAAATGTCAGGCGTGGGTGTGTTGGCAATGGCCTGGCCAGGGTTAGAAGTCTCAGTGGTCCATCTGCAGTAGGCCTCATGGAGAAAGGAAGATTTATGAAGTGGGAGCCTGCCTGGGCTGCCTCCTCCGTTGGGAAAGGCCTCCCTGCAGTGTTTTCTGTCTTGTCAATGCGTTTCATTTTAAATTGGAGCTGAAACAGGTATTTTCCCCCTTGCCTATTACACCTCTTAAATCGTCTCTCCTGCTGTTGTTTCTATAAAGTGTTTTGCATGAAACCCACACAGCAGTGTTGGTTTGCTCTCGGTGAGGTTTAAGAGCAAAGGAAGGAGCAGACTAAAGTCCACGGATGACAGTCTGGGTCACACGTGTCTTCCAACCCATGCCTGTGTACGTGTGGGCTTGTGAAAGTATCTATGGGTACGCCTGTGCACATGTCAATGTTTGCTAATATAGACGTGTCTGCGTACACTTGGGTATAATTGCTTGAGTGTCCGTGCTGGAATTAAATGTATGTTTGCATGCAAGCACACACCCACCCGGCAGCCTCTGTATGCATAAAAATGCAAATGTGCACGTACATGCATGTTGTATATATGACCGGGGCATATGTCCAGGTTCCCGTGTCTCTCTGTTCCTCTCTTCTCAGGTTAGCATCGCAGGCTAACCCCACCCAAGAGCCTTGGCCACGTTTTTTGGTGGAGGTTTGCAAGGACCACTGGAAATACTGATTCAGCCAGAACTAACAGCGGCCACAGCTCTTTGGTTTGGTCCAGCCATCCCCATCCCCCAGCGTGAAACATCGGTACCACCGCGGCTGGTCTGAGCTCTGAGCATCCCTGACTACCAGCAACCTGGCATTTCCCGGCTGGTGTTGAGAAGTGACAGCATCGTCCAAAGATGGGCAAAGCCTTCCAGACCAACCTGGTCTCTTGGCCCTTCCGGGGGAGACTGAAACAGAGCAGAGCAAGGCGGAGGTGGGCGGTAGAGGGGGCGTCACGGTCGCTCGGAGTCCAGCGAATGCTGGGCAGAAACCAATGGGTGACTGTGGCCCAACGGGGATCCCTCGGAGGCAGCCAATGACCTCGCTTCGCTCTGCACCCCGCCCTTGCCACAGCGCGCAGCTGGACCATTGGAGCCACAGGATGGGGGAGCGCAACGCCAGTACTGGGAGCAAGAGGCGTGACCTAAACTAGGACCCGCCCATCCCTCCCGGCTAGGTTCCCCATTGGCCAGACTGCGGCGCCGCGGCCGGTGGAGAGGCGGGGTGCGGGGCGCGCATGTGGGCGTGGCCTGAGGGCGTGGCCGGCGGGGGGCGGGGCGGTGGCGCTGTCGCAGTGAGAGACTGAGCGGCGGCCGCGGGTCTGGAGCTGCGGCGGGGGAGGTTGTGCGGCGAGTGGTGCTGCGGGGCCGGGAACAGGTGATCACAGCGGGAGACCCGCGCCCTCCCGAGTTGCGGCGCCCGAGCCCGCGCTCTTGGGCACAACAGCAGCCGCCCAGTCCCGGGCTGATCGAGGCCAGCTGCAGGCTTCGCACGCGCTTCCCGGGTATTTCTCTGCTCGCGCGAGCGTCTGAAGCCCCCGGGTCCCGCGAAGCCTCCGGAGCCGCAGCTGCGTGCGGCGGAGCAAAGTTGTGGACGTGTCCGGAACGCCGGGCCCCCGCGCTGACACCATCAGCCGGGCGCGCGCTCTACGAGCGGTGCTCGCGCTGCAGCCCCGGGGGCCCCGTTGCAAACTGCTCCAGAGCCTGAAAGTTCAGGTGCAGGAGGGTCCAGGCCTGCGTGCGCCCCTGCGCACCCTGCTAGGGCGTTACAGACGGCATGTGACGGCTCCGGCGCGGGAAGGCGCGGGAGGGCGCGGGCTCCGCGGACCAGGCGGAGGGCAGGCTGCAGCGCACGGCGGGCCCGGGCTCCAGCCAAGCAGCCCCCCTCGCCCGGGCCCCGCCGAAGCTGCCGCGCCCCCGCCCTCGCGCGGGAGGACTCGCTCCAAACTCCCTGAACTTCGGGCGGGTCCCAGAGCGGCGGCCTCGGGGTGCGCAGCCCTGCCCGGGGACCCCAGCCCCTGCGCTCTCATTATCCATCCTTGAGGACTCCCTCGAGCCCAGACGGAGCTGATAGCCCCTGCTACTGTCCGCGCCGCGATGCTAGTGAGGAAAGTGCCGGGCTTCGTCCCGGCCTCGCCATGGGGGCTGCGGCTGCCGCAGAAGTTCCTTTTCCTGCTCTTCCTCTCGGGCCTCGTCACCCTGTGCTTCGGCGCCCTGTTCCTACTGCCCCACTCCTCTCGCTTCAAGCGCCTCTTCTCGGCCTCCCGGACCCAGCAGCCCGGCCTGGAGGTGATGGCCGAAATCGCTGGCCACCACCCGATGCCCGAGCGAGAGCCGCCTCCCAACCCTGCCCCTGCGGCTCCAGCCCCGGGCGAGGACGATCCTGGCCGCCCGGTCGATGTCCTACGTAGAAAAGGGTGGCTGCGGCGCACCCGGCCCACTGACCCCCGGGAGGAGGGCAACAGCGTTGCAGCCCCCAGGCCGCGGGAAGAGAGCGTCCGGTTCAGTTTCGACTACAGTGCATTCCGCAGTCGCCTTCGACACCCGGTGTTGGGAGCAAGGGATGATGAGAGTAAAGAGTCCCCGAGTCTAGTGCGAACTCAGCGCGAGAAAATCAAAGAGGTAAGCACCCCCGGCCCCAGTACACACCTCCCGCCAAGACTCCGATGAGCGCGTTTCCCTCTTGACCCCTCCTGGTTCCTGGTCTACCTAAGAAAGACCCTTTAGGCTTACTGCAGTACGGCTTCTCTCCAAAGTTACTCTCTCCCCTCCGTGCATACTTTATAGGGTAACTAGGGCTTTAGTTTATGGCCCCTACCCAACCTCCAGGAGATCTTCCCTGTTGAATACCCAGCCCTGGTGGGCTCCACGCTTTCCCCTGCTGGGATGCTAGTGCAGAGTGGGCTCTAGGTTCTTAGTTTGCATTTGTACAGGAGGGAGCCACTAGAAATTTTCTCACTCACTGTGTGTCTTTTAAGTCTTGACTTCTCCTAAGCCCCAACAGGACATGGAAAACTACGATGTGTGAGGTATTTGGTGTCCTGTTTTGTAATCTCTCAGCATCTTGCAAACCAGAGATGTCTAACATTCCTGCTAACTGCTTCTAACGAGCTTTGCAACAACTGTACATAATTGCATGTGAAAGAGGGAAGGATGATCAATAAAGAGTGGTGATGTTACAGAAGCTCTGAGGTTATTGGCTTAATGAGGCGGGTCTTGGACTGGTTCCCTGTAAGGATTGGACCACAGAGGGATTTAGAAAGATCTCTTTAAGACATCAAAAACAAACACAGCCTGGACATGGCTTGCAGACAACTGCCAAGAAAACATTGGTACCTGAATGCTCTACCCCACCCCAGTTAAGAGTGGTCTGTGTGAGCTGTGTGACCAGGTTAGCAGAGGGGGCTGCAGTGTCACCCCCAGGCCACGAGGGGGCTGTGAGCAAGCAATGGGACAGGGTCTCCTCCCTGGAAAGAGAGAGGATGCTTTCCCCTTGCTGGGGATCCAGAAGAAAAGCAATGCTTCGGTTCAGACCTCTGAGGTTACTGCAGGAAGTCAGCAGGTCTGCTTGCATTTCTAGAGAGAGCAGGCTGCCCCTTTAGGGTCTCCCCTGCCAAGATCTACTAAAGTCACTGAGGGCTTGGCTACCCCTTTCCTCTGTGGGAGCTGCCCTTCTTCCCTGTGCCCATCTCAACACCAGTTATGTCTGCTCTCACCCAAAGGTGCTGTGCAGAGTCCTGTTTGAGACTCTTATCAAGCAATCAATGTGAAGTCATGCAGAAGCTAAGTCCTTCGTGTGTTTCCCAATTTTAACTCAGCTTTCAAAGGTCAGTGAAAGACTAGGATTTGCAATAGTTAAGCAAGAGACATTGTTGCTCCTGTTTCTGTTAAGGGGCTATTGTGTACCCATTTCATCCAGGCCACTTCTCTCTCCCTTTCCCGAAGCAGCTTCTCAACATAGGGCTCTTTTCACTCTTCTGAACCCCTTTGGCGGGCTGTCACCTCCAGCGAAATCAATCACACATATGTTACATGCATGCATGCCATTTCTCATGGGATGCCTAGAGTTGCCAAGAAATTGTCAAAAAGATCTCCAAAAGGACTAAGAATTCACTGCTGTAGAGAGGTACAGTGACCCTTTGAAAGCTTGGGTTAGAGCCTTCCTGATGGGGTGGGGGTAACCTGGCTGCTGGAGGGGAACTTGGCTCTGTTCGTGCTAAGACACCCTTTGGAATCAGCAGAGGCTGGAGTTCTAACGTTCAGCAGTGGCTGGGTCTGGTAGGAGGTGTGAGGACTCTATGCTTTGCAGGTGGGTGTGAAATAATACAGTGGGAGAAGAGCTACATTGTTGCCAGGTATCTGCATCTGTGATGTGTCATCTCCTTACGCCCAGGGTGTAACTAGAGGCGTGCTCCCGATTCCTTGCAACTGCTATCCCACAGCCTTCTCATTCTGACTTGGATACTGCAAGCTCCTTAGAGTGGTGGGGGCTGAGCTATATTCAGTTATGTTTGGAGACCTGTGGTCTTTTCAGGCTGCTTGACTTTGAACTCTGCCCCATGTCTCCATCCTGAAAGTGGTGAGTGGAGTCTTTTAGAAGTTCACAAACAGTGTCTGTCCCCACTCTCCTACCAGGGGAGGCCTCCACAGGACGACTACTGGAGGCGTCTGTTCATGGTTCTCCTTCAGGCTCTCTCTGTGTCGTGCCTAGGAGTTGAATCATTTTAAAGGTGCCTGTTTTCCAAAAAGGAACCGTGGTGGCATTTGTCTCTGGTTTGTTTATTTCCAGACATGGATGGATTAGACCCAAGGAGAAGTAAAGCTAGCATCAGATAACAAGAGCCCTGTTCTTATAAGATGAGATTTTTAAAGTGAAAATAAACATTGGGACAAAATCAAGAGAGGGTGATAGATGGGAGTGGATGGAAACTGGACTCTCTGACTCTGGATCAAGTAAATGTATTTGTGAACATTCTTGTCTGGGAGATGAATGTGGGTGCAAAGCCTGTGCTGATAAGATGGGTGGACGTTGCAGGTTCTGGTTATCCACGTGTCAGAAAATACTTTGTCACCTCCCAGTTTTGAACCATGGAGAGAGTGATGGGTTGGAGGAGGGGACCAAGAGAACAAGGGTCAGTGCCTTAGCTCAGCCGCCAGCTATCTGTCTTTCGGCAGCCATGTCCCCTCTTGCCTGAACCTTCCTTTAGGATTGGATGAAAGAGATGTGATAGGCTGTTGGTGGATACCGGGCCAGCTCTGGCTCCTCTGTAGACTTCCATGCAGTCAGGGACACCTTAGCAATGGAACTTTATCTTCACACTTCTTAGTTCCATGAGGTCAAGTGTGACCATGTACTGATGGTTTTGATGGCAGTGATGGATGCTGCTGTGTCCCTAGCTTGTACCCATGAATAGCTATCTAAATGTTGATTGATTTAGTTATTTCCAACACTCATGTTGGACTTGGGAGATGGGATTGACTAGCTCTATAGCTCATGCTCATGAAGGGCAAAGATGATAGCTAGAATGCAAAAGCTTGTTAACTGCTTCTTTTCCAGCTTTGAGGACCGTATGGATCCACAGGGATGCTTTTTGACATTGTGGTATGGTGTCATCTACATATATGTTGAGACTTTCATGGCTGTCCTGACACATGTGCAGCCTGAGGGCTGCAGACAGGGCGTATTTGATTGGAAATGGGAGTCCTTGTTCATTGGGAGATGGTCTGTGGATTCAAGTTCAGGCTTTTCTTACATATGATAAGAGTTGGGAATGGGCATCCTGTTAGCATTACATTTCAGGGACACAATTTACACTGTTCTGAATTCATGATGCTAGGTTGTTGATCTGAAAACCTTGTGGGCTCCTCCCAATGAAGGGGGCTTTGTCAAATGGAATGGGCAACCCAGGGTCATGATAGTGCTCACTGGTTTTGTGTGCCCTCCTTGCCCATAAGTTACTTTTGAACAAATTGTAGGAAGGACCATTTCTTCTGGTTTCTCTTCCTGAAGTGCTTGTCTGGGCAAAGAGAACCTGGATTGAATTTCTGCTTTCCTGTCCAGTTGGCACTGGTCCCTCATGTGTCACTTCACAGCAGTCTGGCAAAGAATCCAGCCTGGGTTCAACTCTGACTGTGGTCTGGGTCTTGGTCTTGATATGGTAAAACCAAGAGACCAGAATTCAGAGAGCACTCTTCTCATCTCCTGCCTCTCTGTTTACTGCTGTGTTCATGGGTCTGCCCTAGTATTGGGTCTGGTGTGACATGTAGTTGACCAAGATATTTGAATATCGATTTAGCTTTATTCAAGATCTGTAAATTGGGCTGGTGTGGTGGTTTGAACATAATTGGCCCCGTAAACCCATAGGAAGTGGCACTATTAGGAGATGAGGCTTTGTTGGAGCAGGGTATGACCTTGCTGGAGAACGTGTGTCATTGTGGGAACAGGCTTTGAGGTAGATAAAGCCCAGGGTTACAGCCAGTTTCTTGTTGTCTGGAAGATGTAAGACTCTCATCTATCCAGCACCATGTCCGCCTGTATGCTGCCATGCTCCGCCATGGTGATAATGATTGAACCTCTGAGCTGTCAGTGAGCCACCTCGATTAGATGTTCTCCTTCGTAACAGTTGCCATGGTCATGGTGTCTCTTCACAGCAATAGAAATCCTAACTAAGACAGCTGAGCAGATTGGTTGGTTGGTAAAGTACTTGAATTTGAACTCCAGAACCCAGGTGACAAAGCAGAGCTCAGTAGTGTGTCCTTATGCCAGTAATGGGGAGGTAGGGACAGGCGAATCCTCAGGACTTACTGGCCAGTTAACCTAGTGAAGGAAGGAAGGAAGGAAGGAAGGAAGGAAGGAAGGAAGGAAGGAAGAAGGAGAAAGAAAGCACGCATGCCATGTTAAGGTACTTGTTCCCAAGCCTGATAATTTGTCCCTGAGACATACATGGTGGAATGAGAGAACTATTTCCAAAAATCGTCCCCTCACCTTCACTGACCAGCTGTGGTACTACGGTATTTATGCTGTACCCCTCTCCATAGGCAAAATAAATGTAAAAAGAATTGCTATTCTTAGAGGAAATGCCAAAGCAAGATAGATAACATTGATGTGAGGTTGACCTCTGACCTCTGTATGCATGCATACATCACACACATACACACCTAGAGGAGAAAGAGAGAGAGAGAGAGAGAGAGAGAGAGAGAGCGCGAGCTGGAGAGCTGTAAATGAACAGTTAAGACCACTGCTAGCTGGGGCTGGATCTTTGCCCCCAGAGCGCCTGTGATTTCTAAGAGGGCTCACAGAGACTTCCAGCCAGGTTTAAGGGCTTAATGGCTCAGCTAGCGGAGAGGTTGGCTAGAAGTATCAGTAATTTTCCAAGGCTAATTTGAAGGGGGCAGAGGTGAATAAACCCTTTTCTGTCTGGATAGCAGACACCTGCAGGATCCTTCTAATTGTCTCCAAGTGCCTTTGGCTTGGTAAGAAGTGTTCCTGCCTCTACCCTCGGGGCCTGCCACCTCAAGCCTCCAGGATATTGCTGGCTGTGACAGGTGATGTCATCTTGGCAAATGATCTTTGCTTCCTCATTAGTAGGCTGGTTCATTAGTCATGTGTGGTTTCTCTGTGTCTCTGATTTATCATCAGTGGTACCAGGGACAGGTAGGAAAATTAAAAGGCGTTGTGTTCTTTGTAGCATGTGAATCGGAGTCTGGGAGGTACACAGGATAATTAATATTAGGAATGGCTCAGATCGAAATGGCTTCAGCTTGAAGAGCCAGCTTGCAGATCCATCGAAGATACCTTTTATTTTTCCTGTTCCTCTGTTTCCTTCTTGCCTTGGGTGGAGACAGACTGTAATACCTGGACACATCCCTGAGGAGAATCTTGTATCTTGATCCCAGCCACATCCTTCCAACTCCTTAGGACTTTGTGTTGGTTCCTTGTGGACCAGTTAACACCTGCTGATGGATGTCTCTACTGTCTCTCTGGGTTGCCTATCTTTTGCAATTGCTTCCTGGACCTCACATCCTGAACTCCATCTTTAGTGTAGACAAGAAGTTGTTTATTTTATGGTAGAATTAACAGGGGATGAGAATATAGGTTCCCCAAGGTGTTCATAATGACTGATTTACATCCATGCTCACAAGATGCCTTTTCTCCAGCTTTCCCGCAAGACCGATCTATTATTCCACCAAAAATAAATATTGTGATGTGTATTAGGCTCACTTTGCTCAGAGGGTCTTATATCTTTCCTCTTATTGAAAAAAATAAATCAGGCTCATAGATGGCAAAGCCTGGCATGGGGAAGCTGCTTGGTCATCTGGTGGGCACCAGGCACTCAAACGTGGGGATGTCACCTGTCTGCATCCTGAGTTGAGAGTGGAGGGTAGAGGATGAGTCAGGAATTTTAGGAAACTCTTTTTCTGTCATGTGCCTGTTGGCCACATACACGGGCAGCGGCTTAACCATGGAGTGATGAACATGGGATTCAGGACAGTGGTTACCTTGAATAAAATCACGGCTTTTTATGACATGTCTTAAGATAGCAACTACACGTGGAGCATGCCCAAGTGTCACAAGCCAGGGTTGACTGTTATTACGGGTTGTTGTGCCTGCAGTTCAGAAACACCAGGCTTAGTCAGACAGTAATGGCTTCTGCTTTCCCACAGGCTGCAGGCGGAGGTTTGATACACAAATGTTTGCATAACGGGGGAAGGATTGAGGGGGCTCTGTGTTTCCGTGGCTGATAATGGAGATTCCTCAAAGAGTTTTGACAGCCAGAGGATCCCAGTCCCACCTCCTTTGTGTTTGTTTGGGTCTAGTTAGCATCCAGCTTAGACATAGATCTCAACCCCTACCTCTTTTTTTTCTTTGTGTGTGTGTGTTGGAGATTGGGTTTTCCTGGTTAGCCTCAACTGTCCTGGAACTTGTTCTGCAGACCAAGCTAGTTTCAAACTCAAAGAGACCTGCCTGCCCCTGCCCCTGCCCCTGCCCTCTGCCCTCTGCCCTCTGCCCCCTGCCCCTGCCAGGATTAAGGTTGTATATACACCACCACTGCCAGATCTTTCTCTTAACGTCTACAGGTGAGAGTATTCTCATCAACTCTGTTTTGACATCTCTATCTTTTAAGACACCAATAGCCACAGGCCTCAGTGAATTTGCTCAGCTAGAGGTGTTTGCCACTCCCAGTTTGTTTTCTAAGATTTGGATTGAGAACCCCCCAGATCTGGGAGGTGGGTGGTACAGCTGTTCTCTTCCTCACACTGGGGTCTGACTGTCTTCCACCTCAGCAATGGCAGCAGCCAGCGGCTTCTCCTCCTCCTCCTCCTACTTTATTCTTTTCTTTTCTTTTTTTTTTTAAAACAAAACAAAACAAAACAAAACACTTTTATTTATTTATTTATTTGCCTTGGTGTTTGCCTGGAACTGGAACTACAGACAGTTGTTAGCTGCCATGTGGGTGCTGGGAATCGAACCCGGGTCCTCTGGAAGAGCAGACGGTGCTCTTAACCGCTGAGCCATCTCTCCAGCCCCCTCCTCTTTCTTTTAAGACAGGATTTGTCTGTGTAACAGCCCTGGCTGGCCTGGAACCTGCATGCTGGCCTGGATTAAAGGTGAGCATCACCACTGCCCGGCAGCAGTGGCTTCTTTAATTGAAACTGAAAAGCTGACCAGAGGATTTAGTATGGTCTATGGAAACTTTCGTGATACAAACTTGTGACTTTTTTCCCCTTAAAGATTAATATATATGTACATAGGTGCCTGA
The DNA here is from genome assembly GCA_004025045.1 of Sigmodon hispidus. Lineage (NCBI taxonomy): Eukaryota > Metazoa > Chordata > Mammalia > Rodentia > Cricetidae > Sigmodon > Sigmodon hispidus. The sequence goes on from PVIH01004095.1 coordinate 72,947, forward strand.
TGAGTTTACATGCATCCATGTGTCCTTGGTGGGCACTGGATCCCCTGGAGCTGAGGTTACCGGTGGTTGTAACAGTTACCGTAAGCTGCCCGATGTGGGTGCTGGGAACCAAACTCGGGACCTCTGCTAGAGCAGCCAGTGCTCTTACCCCGTGAGCCATCTCTCCAGCTTTGGCATTTTGACTAGGGGCCTCCTAGTAGATGAATAATCATCGAGATTTTGTCTGGCACATTCTGGCCAGCCCTCTCCTGGTGAGTAATAGGAATTGTTTTTTTCTTCACCTTTCACCCCAGTCACTTTCTGCAGCATCCCACCAAGCACAAGTCATGCTTGACAACTCAGTAGTCTTCCTATCACTGCTATCCAAGCATTGCGACCATGTCCTGAAGGGTCCAGGACTGACACACATTTTCACTGGTCATGTATATTCTCTTCTTCCCCACAGCTTTGTGGTGTAGGTGTTATTTAGCTGAGTATAGTTTAGATACAGTGAAATGCACAGATCTTTTCTTGGGGGAGTGGGGGTGGGACGGGTTTTTTTGTGCATCCCTGGCTGTCCTGGAACTTGTTCTGTAGACCAGGCCTCAAACTCAGAGATCCTCCTGCCTTTGCCTCACAGTGCTGGGATTAAAGGTATGTGCCACCAGGGCTGGAGAGATGGCTCAGAAGTTAAGAGCATTGGCTGCTCTTCCAGAGGTCCTGAGTTCAATTCCCAGCACCCACATGGTGGCTCGAAACCATCTGTAATGAGTTCTGATGCCCTCTCCTGGACTGCAGTGCAGGCATACATGTGGGTAGAACACTGTATATGTAATATATAAATCTTTAAAAAAAGAAAAAGGGAGAGAGAGGAAGAAAGAAAGAAAGAAAGAAAGAAAGAAAGGGTATGTGCTACCACCACCTGTCAGGTGCCATATTCTTGTTCTCAAGGAAAAAAGCATTTGTTTGGTTTTATTATCATGATGTCAGACATAATTTTTTTGGTAAATTTTTTTAAAATGTCTTTGGTAAAGACATTTTAAAATTCCCTTTTATTCCTAGTTTGCTGAAACATTTTTTATGTCTTTGTGTTCACATGTGTGTCTCTGTGGAGGCCAGAGGACAGCCTTGGGTGTGATCCCTTAGATCCTGTGCATGGAATTTGTCTACCATTGGCTTGGAACTCACAGAGTAGGCTGTACTGACTGAGCAGTGAGCCTTGGGGACCCAGCCATCTCTGCCTCCCTTGAGGTGGGATTACAAGTGTATTATACACTGGGCTTGGCTTTTTATGATTGGCTTCTAGGGATGCACTGAGCCATTGTCCTAGTGTTTTTGGATTGAATGGTGTTGGGTGCTTTTCCTGAATTTATGAAGATGGTGACACTCTTTCCCTCTTTAATCTTGTCACTATGGTGAAGCAGAATGTTCTAAAAGAAGTGTTAAGCTAGTGTACTTGATGTCTCAATACTTTGAGGATTTTGTCCATAGTGGGGATTTTTGTTGCTGCTGCTGTTTTTTTTTTTTTAAATCCTTATCTGTTTTTTGGTGTCAACATGGTAACAGCTTTATAGGTGGGTTCTCTCCTCTCTGCATTCTGAAAGAGTTGTGTGTGTATATGGCTTTTTGTTTGTTTGTTTGTTTTAGTTATTATGGGTCTCATGTAACCCAGGTTGGTATTGAACTCACATGTAGCTGAGGATACCCTTGAACTTCCAATCCATCTGTCCCCATGGGATTACAGGTGTATATGAGTTACTACCACACCTGCTTTGTTTTTTATCTAGTGGTTTTGTTTTGTTTTTCTTTTAATGCTGGGCACCAAATCTAGGGCCTTGCCTGTACTAGACAAATACTTTAATGTGAGCTGTATTCCTAGTCCCAAGAAAATTTGTGTTTTAATGATGATTGTATCTTAAGTGTTTGATAGAATTCATCAGTAAAGCTGCTGAGCTGCCTAGGCTGGCATGAATTTGTAGGGAGGGCTGGAGAAATGGCCAAGTAGTTAAAAACATGTTCTGTTCTTCCAGAGGACTCAAGTTCTGTTCCCAGCACCCATGTCAGGTAGCTTATAACAACCTCTAACTCTTGCTCCAGGGGTACTGATGCCCTCTGTTGGCCACCTTGGGCACTGCATTCACTTGCACAGACACAAACACATAGAGAACTAAAGTCTTAAAAAGTATGACTTTGGCCATTTAACAAACATAAAGCAATTCAGAATTCCTTTTTTGTGTGTGTCAGCTTTACCAATTTATCAGATATCTGTCTAATTCATACATGCTGTAGACTCAATGACTACCCCGAGAGTCTCATTTTCTCCTAGTTTTTTTTTGAATAATCTTTTGTGCTCTTTATTTTCTTCCTGAAATTGGCAGTCTCTTTCTGTTGAGTCCTTCCTTTAATGGTAGTTTAGTTTTTAGTTTATTAATTTCATTGATCTTTTCTAAGAATCAGTGTCTAGTATTTTCTTTGTGTGCATGTGGTATATACATGTATGTACAGTTGTGTACTATGTATGGAGGCCAGAGTCAGGAGCAGGGTGCCCTCTAACTAAAAGATCTACCTGTCTGTGCCTCTTGAGTGCTGTGATTAAAGATTTTACCCCCTCTCTCTGTTCTCACTCATTTTTGAGACAAGGTTCATCATTGAACCTGGAGCTCACCATGTTGGCTAGATCAGCAAGAATCTGCTATTCTGCTTCTTCAGATCTGGGGTTACAAGTGTATGTGTTGCACCCACATTTTTACATGAGTGCCAGGGATCCAAACTCAGGTTTTTACACTTACACATTAGCCACTGAGATATATTTTGGCCCCTAATGTTTAATATTTTCTAATATCCATTTGAATTGTTTCTATTTTGCATATTCTATTTTAGTTATTGATATATTTTCTTTGTTCCTGTTTACTTTATTATCTACTTTAGTTGATATATTGTTACTTTGTTACTATTGCTATGATGAAACCCTATGACCAAAGCAAATTAGAGAGGAAAGTATTTATTTGGCTTACATGTCCACATCACAGGGCAGGAACCTGGAGACAGGAACTGATGCAGAGACCATGGAGGGCTGCTGCTCATGGCTTGCTTATAACCGAGGGCAACCAGCTCAGGGATGGCCCCACCAACAATGGGCTGGGTCCTCCCCCATCAATCACTAAGAAAATGCCCTATAGGCTTACCTACAGCCTGATCTTATGGAGGCATTTTATTTATGTGTATATGTGTATGTCTGTAAGAATGAATCCATCATGTGTGTGGCTACCAAGATGGCCAGAAGACAGTATCAGATCCCTGGAATTGTAGTTCCAGGCGACTGTGAGCTACTAGCCATGGGTGCTAGCAATAAGTGCTCCCACTTCATCTCTTAAGCTCCTCATTTGGTGTCCTTATTACTAACCTTTTAGTCTGTATCACAGTCTACCTTGAAATGATGTCTGTCCTACTGGGTAACACCCTAATGATGTACTTCTGTTTATTCAGTCTTTGTCTTGTTTATATGTTAGCTTCTATATATGTTAGAAATGCATAACACACTTGGCATTATTTTTGGCTTTAGTTTAAATAATCCATTTGTTAGGTGTTTACGGTAGCCACACCCCCACCTGCAGGAGCTCGCTCCAAAGCCTCTGATGTAGGCGTGCCTACCCTTTAAAATCTCCAACCACTTGGAAGACTCTCTTTTTCTCTTCTCTGACCCCTATGTCTCCCCTCTGTCCCCCTCCTTAATAAGCCTAACATGGCTCTCTTGGCGGCGTACAGGGGAGTTCTTTTCATGCACGAAATACTAACACCATTGTCTAAGAAATTAATAAATTAAAGTTTTTCACCCACATCCTTATCATTTCCTCTGTTTGTGTTTCTGTCTGCTTTCATTTCCATCTAGTTTGAAAACATTCTTCTAACGGGGTCGGTCTGCTGACAGCAACTTCTTGCAGTTTTCGATGATCTGAAAGCATTTTTATTTCATTTTATTTAGGAATTGTATTCATTCATTTATTTTAATATATACATAGATGTGTGTATGTATGTACATATGTATGTATATATATGTATGAGCGCTTTTGCCTAAATATCCATCTTATTGTCTGTACCTGTCCGCCCCGACTCTGTGTTCCTGGCACCTGCAGAGGCCGGAAGAGGCATCAGTAAGTACCCTGGAACTGGAGTTATAGATGGTTGTATGCTGATGTGTGTGCTGGGAACTGAAGACTAGGCTTCTGGAAGAGCAGCAAGCTTCTACCTACTGAACAGTTAGTTCTCAAGCCCTCATTTGTAGTTTTTGAGTTAAAATCTTTGCTAACTAGCCCAGGCTGACCTGAAACTCACAGAAATTGGCCTGAGCACTGGGATTAAAGGTGAGCTCAGGCCTGGCTTTCTTGGGGATTGTATCAGCTTGGGAAAAAGTTTCATATATCTTGAGATACATTATTTTTCCTTTCAATTGTGTCCTTTCATTTAGGACTCTAGTTACATGTGTCTTTTATTGCTTGATGCTGCCCTAGAGGTCTGTTATTTAGCCTCTCTCAATGTCAATGTTTGCCATTTGTATAGATCTATTTTCAAGTTATTGAACTTTTCTTCTATTGTGTGTAGCCTGTTGTCATGTCTACCTGGTAGGTTTTTTGTTGTTGTTAACTGGGAATAATTTTACTTTTAGAATTTCTGTTTGTAAGGGTTTTTGTTTCTTGGGAGTTTGTTCATTACTTGTATATTTTCCTTTAAATCCGAAGGCATATCTTTATAGTAGCTCTCTCTCTTTTTTAAAAAGCCTTTGTGTGGGATAATGCTCTTGTACATTGTAAAGATTTTTTACCTTATATTGGTTTAATAAAATGCTGATTGGCCAGTAGAGGCAGGAAGTAGAGGCAAGGCATCCAGACTAGGAGAATCCTAGAAGAGGAAAGAGAGCGTCGACATTAGCCAGATGCAGAGGAAGCAAGATGAGATTGCTGCAGAGAGAACAGGTACCAGGCCATGTGGATAAACATAAATAGAATTATGAGTTAATTTAAGACAAAGGAGCTAGTTAATAATAAGCCTGAACTATTGATCCAGCAGTGACTATAATATTAAGCTTCTGAGTTAACTATTTTATGAGTGACTGTGGGACTGGCCGGGTAGGACAGAAAATCTCAGAGTACAGCTGGTGCTCCAGTGTGGTGCATATACATCCACATAGAGCCCGAGAAAGCTTAAAGTTTTCTAGAACACAAAAGCGGAGCCCAAATCAGCTTCCTAGCTGTGTCTCTCAAGTGGGCCATGATATAGAGTGGCATGCAGGCTTGAGCATGGCAGATTTGCAGCATGCAACTTAAACTGCAACATGGCGGGTTCCTGCAGTCTCACAAAAGCCTTGGTACAAGCATGAGCTGCCTATGACAGATTTAAGACTATGGTATTTTAGGTTTCAACACAATCCTCCACCTCCCACTCCCCATTTTTTGAGATAGCGTCTCTTATAGTCCAAGGGTGGCTATTACACCTATTCTCTTTGGTATTAATAATAAAAACCTGGAGCCAGATGTTCGGGGAAAAGCTGAAATATCAGAGAAACAGAGAAATGAATCACAGCCAGTTCTCACCTGCCAACTCCTCTGACCAGAAAAGGTAGATCCTGTCTTCATGAATCCTCAGCTGAAAGGGGACAGGAATGAAGGGAAGCACTCCTGCCTCCTCCTGCCTTTTCTTCCTTTTCCTGCCCAGCTATCTGATTCCTTCTTCAACTTTCCTAGAGCTAGGATTAAAGGTGTGCGCTACCACTGCCTGGCTCTGCTTGGCCTTGATCTCACAGCCTTTCTTTGGGTGCTGGGATTAAAGGTGTAGATCACCACTCCCTGACCTTCTTGGCTAAATCTATGGCTTGGCTGTCGAACGAATGTCAGCAAACTTTATTAGATATACAATATATCACCACAGGGAGGGAGGCAGGAAGGAAGGAAGGAAAATTCACATAAGCCCAGTTTCTAAGTTACTGAGGGATTTCCATGAAGTGTTCTGTGAGGTCTGATCCCCCCGTCTCCTCATTCTCAAAAATTCCAGATGAAGCAGATATCATATATCTTAGAGTTTCTATTTCTATAAAACAATGACTAAAGAGGCAGAAAGTGTTTTGGGTCAGAACGCTCAGGTCATGCTCCATCACTGAAGGGAGCCAGGACAGGACTGGAATCAGATAGACCATGGAGGGATGCTGCTTACTGGCTTGCTCCTCTGGCTGCCTCAGCTGTCTTACATATCTCCTACAATGGACTGGGCCCTCCCACATAGTTAATGAAGGCAGTATCCACAGGCTTGCCTACAGAGCAGTAGGGTTATGAAAGCATTTTCTTCATTGAGGTTCTCTGCTCCCCCAGTGACTTTAACTTATATCAAGTTGATACAAATGAAGCCAGTGCTGTATATCACTGCACAACTTGATATTAATTTTATTTGTCTCTTTTGGGGAGGGAAAGGTGTTGAGTGTGAGCCCTGAGTCTCTTGTTGAAGATCTCTCCCCCGCCCCTGTTAGGATCCATGAGAAGTCCCCCCAAAGACCAGTAGACACGTACACAATCAACAAGAATGTTTAATTTCTCAACAATAAAAATTCTAGCATGCTGGGATCAAACCAGCTGACAAAGTGGTAAAATGGCAACCCTGAGAGAAATTCCTGGATTCCTTTAAAGCAGGATTAAGGGAATTCCGGCTGTGGTTAAGTGTACTTTGAAGTGATTGGGTATAGATCCTTACTGGCACAGGAATCATTTTATGATTGGCTCAAGACACCCGGTCAGCAACTGTAGTTAACATGTCAGGGGTCTGTCTGACTGAAAATAACAAGGTTAGTTCCTGTTGGTGGTGAGGGAGGACCCTGATTGGCTACCAAACTGGACATACTTCCTGAGAGTCTGATTGAAGCCAGACATGAGTCAACATAGGATGGTGGGGGTAAGACAGGGTAGAGTTCTTAGCAAACTGGCCCCTGGGGAGAAATGGACCTGTTAGGGTCAGTCCTGTTATAAGAGGGGGCAGCCACTGCACCCCACCCCTGGAATGGGCTTTTCAGACATTAACCTTGACCTTGCCAAGTGCTCATTTCCAGGAAGGCGTTCTGGCCCTTGTTATGTTTTCCTGTGTGTGTGCTCTTGACCTAAATCACAATCCTCTATCCCTCTGGCTTTCCACAAGCCATCCCCCATGTGTGTCCCTTGCCTTTCAGACCTCTGGAGTGGCCTTGGTTTTAATGATAAGAATCAGTGGGAAATGGAGGCTTTTGTTCCTTCCATTCAGAAGTAGATCCTTTTAAAAACAGCAAGTAAAATATAATCGATTTTGCTCCCTCATCGTGCAAGAAAACCCTTTATAAAAGAGACACATTGCCGTTTTGGCAGGAAAACTGCAGCTCAGGCTGGAGGCTTCAGCAGCTATGGTCTTTTGAGATTGTAGTTGGGAATGCACGGGGCATGCTCCCGGGGTGGAACTGTATCGGAGCCTCCCTATTCTTCTAGTAGGCAACCAGAGTGACATCCATCCAGATGGAGTGGACAGGGGTGGATGTTGTAGGTTTCCTATGGCTGAACATTGTTGGTTTTCCTGTTCCCAGTGAAAACTGCTTTTAGGCTTGGTGTCAGGGGAAGGCACAGGAGTGCAGTCCTCTTCTGGGAATGTGACAAGACCAAGAAGGGTGCCGAGGGCTGGTGGGTGGCTCGGTGGGTGAAAAGCTTTTCCTTTCTCCACACAAGCCCAAGTATCTGTACTCCATCCCTGGGTTCCTGGATCCCACTGTAGGAGAGGACTGAGTCCTAAGGTTTCTTCTGACCTTCACATGCACATATTATATACAGAGATGCAATGATAATAAATTTAAGAATTTTAAAGAAAGAGTTTTGAGGGGCTGGAGAGATGGCTCAGCGGTTAAGAGCACCATCTGCTCTTCCAGAGGACCCGGGTTTGATTCCCAGCACCCACATGGCAGCTAACAATTGTCTGTAGTTCCAGTTCCAGGCAAACACCAAGGCAAATAAATAAATAAATAAAGTTTTTTTTTTAAAAAAAAAAAGAGAAAGAGTTTTGATTTAGTACCACCCATGCATGTAAGAATCCTCAGGGCAGCATACATGAAGGCAAAATGCGAATACACATAAAAATAAAATTAAGTTGAGCATTAATGGTGCACGCCTTTGATCCCAGCTCTTGGGAGGCAGAGGCAGGTGGATCTCTGCGTTTGACACCAGCCTGGTCTACAGAGTGAGTTCCAGGACAGCCAGGGCCACACAGAGAAACCCTGTCTCAAAAAAAATTTTTTTGAAAATAAATTTGAGGTAGTCTGCTTTGAGAAAAGGGAGCAGGCTGGATGATACTAATCCTAGAACAATCAGGTCATATGTTTCCTGTTTGTGGTGTTCGAGCAGAGTCCTGGCATCCCATTAAGACTTGAGCTGATCCATCCAGCAGACTGTGATATTTAGAGCAAGGACTATAATCCTGGCTCATCCTTGACAGAAAGAACCCCAAGAGGAAAGTGACCAGCAGGCCACAGGCCAGTAGGTTTTTATTGTGTTGTGTAGACTCGGACATTGTGGTCTGGCTTTGAGGTTGACCTTCTCATTACGTCATCGGAAAGCCACTGTGGTAGTTTTAGAAGGCTGGTTTTTACTTTGGGATCGGGCACAGTAGACATGTCTTATTTTTAGATATTCAAAAGAATTAGTTGTTTGAGTCTTGAGTGCAGGGCTTCTGGCCTTTATCACCTTCTAGAATCTCATGTAGGATTTTTGTAGATGCTAATGTGACTTCCTTTTTATAAAATCAGAGGTGCAGACTTAATTGATCTGGGTGTAGTGTGCATAACTGAACCTCTAAACACTTCCTAGGTGGGTCTGACATGCACCAGGCATCCCTGTTCTGAGGTGGTTTTTTTAGTCCAGGCTCTCTCTCCTTTTGAAGTAGAGTTCTTGTTTCCTCATTTAAGGGAGAAAATGCTGGAAATTGTCTATATGTAAGACTCGCACCGGGACTGCATGAGGGAAGGGCTGGGCAAAGACTCCATTAAAACCAAATTTTTCTGAGCAGAGAGTACATGCTGTTCCCTTGATCTCACCGATTCATTAAAACTTTAAGAAAAGGCTTGAAAATGCAGACGGTTCATGGAGTCTCGTTTGCACAGTGGGCTTAAAGGAAGGGCAGAGGCAAACCCCTGGCTTCATAGAGCTTTATAGAATAATATTGTCACAGGCACAGGTCACTTCCTCGCACAAACAGATGCCCAGAGGCAGAGAAGCATTGCTTTGCTGTGTAAATGTTTGCCTGTCCCAACTAAATCTTGGTGTGTGCGTGTCTGTGTATGTGTGTGTTTGGAGCGGGAACGGGGTAGACAGGATAAACTGTTGAGATGAAAATATTTGCTTGTCCAGGAGTATTGCTCATGATGGGGTCCTTCTGCTGTGGCTTGTGATGTTTTCTGAGCGGCAGAATGGTCTCTTCCCACTGCTTCTTGGCCTTCTAGACAGCCTGTGGTCAGAGGCAGCTTGTTATCTATAAAAAGTCTAGTAACTGATGGGATGCAGGAGAAAGAGGCACCTAGAGTGGAAGCCGCCCCTGGTCCTGCTGTTACCTCATTTTTTCCATGCTGAGCACTGCTGACCTGGGTGAAACACCCAGGCTGTTGAGGTTGCCTGTGGTAGAAGCCTCCAGGGATTGAGAATATACCACCCCAGGGCTGGGGAGTGGTACTTGCTGCCATGGCTGACTGACAACCTGAATTTGATCCCTGGTGTCAGGAGAGAACCCAGCTCCCATGAGTTGTTATAGCGCAAGGGATCCCATCTACTTCTCAAATAAATTTGGTGAAAAATAACTTAAGACAAAGAATATGCTATTGCTTTCTGGAAGCATTCTTCCTAGGGCATCAGGATGGTGGCTTACAGATTCTCTGTGTCTATGTAGAAATCTGTAATTTCTCAACCTCCAGCCAACCTGCAATCTTTCTCTATTCTGTCCCCAACTATTTATTTCTAGAAAATTCCTTGGCTGATGCAGCATATAAAAACACGGCTCATTTGTCCCTCCCTGATTTCCTTCCAGCTTGGAGGGGTGGACAGTCAGCCCAGGAGCACCAGTGAAGAGTCAGGCTTCAGAGGAGAATTCTCTGTTGTTATATCTCACATTAAGCTGTGCTTACTCAGGGGCTGCTGGCTGCAGGAAGCATTGATGGGCGTCTTGGCAGATGGCCGTGCCTGTGGTTTCCTGGAGGCCTATGTGGGAGACGATTGTTTGTATATTGGTTTTCATTTATGTGTTGGTCTTATTTTCATCTTCCTGAGGTACCCAGATGCTATAGTGATAGATTGATTAGAAACGACTCATTTGCCAGGGTTCCGTGGGGGACGCAGGTTCCTTGCTCATGTGCAGTGGAGTCTAAAATGTTTAATTAGATGCTGAAGCTTTTCTGCCTGGGTCCATCTCCACCATTTCTCCCAGGTGGGTGCCATTCCTTAAGTGGGAGAGGGCCTAGGGGCCCTCTGGGCTCAGCCTGCTCTCCCTTTATGCTTTCATTTTGTCTCGGGGTTGCAGTCCTTTTAAATGCTGCTGTTTGTGTATTTTTCTCCTTTATCAGAGTTACCCTAAAAACTGCCCTCCCGTGGCTGCCGGAATTTGCAGAGCTGATCTGTGTTGCCAAGCAGGTCAGACCCAGACCTTTTCTGGATGGATGTGCTTGAGCTGTTGGTGAGAGGAATGTTAACCCCTTCCAATTCCTTTCTGCTTCAACTTTCCCTGGGAACTGACCTCATTCAGCCCCAGGCACGGAGATGTGAAGATGTGGTTTCACCTCCACCACACAGAACTGTAGAACGTGTAGATTGTGTACCGGGGAAGGCTCACAATCGTGGCACCACGGAGGTGTCATATGCACATATGCAGAGGACTGGACAAGCTGAGGGCTGAGGGCAAGAGTGACATTTGGGGCAATATGGGTGATGCTTGGGGTGGGCTTGTAGAGTTTGAAGTTGGAGTTGCTGGATTGTGGGAGAGGTTGGTAGGTGTGGCTATGGGGAGTTATTTGGTATGGCCAACGTTTCTGCCTGATGAGGGGATTTGGGGCTAATGCTAGACACACTAAATGTAAGAAAGAGGCTTGTGAAATGGAGGTGGCCATTTCTGCTGTGTGCTGGAGACAGGGTTTTGGAATTAATCGTAGGAGTCATTAGTATATAGTATGTTAAGGGTCAGAGGCTTCCATGCAGAGACATCAGAGGAATGCCTGAACCAAAGGGCAGGGGCCAAGCTTTTGGGAGCACTGATATTTGTAAGAGCCAGTGGCTGGAGAAATGACCCTTGCTGCTCGTCAGAGGCCTGGAGTTCCGTTCCCAGTACCCATGTTGTATGTGTGTGGCTCACAAACACGTAACTCCGGCTCAGAAGATGCATTGCCTTCCTCTGGCCCCTACTGGTATCTGCACACATATGGCACACATACATATGCAGACACTTTCATACACATAAATTAAAGTTAAAAAATCTTAAAAGAGAGAAGAGCCTTGGGATTTTCCTCAGTTCAGCCAGCCAGCATCTCTCAACTGCACCTCTCACCTGCCTTATTCAAGACAGTCCTCTGTTGTCATCAAATCCAGCCTTCCTTCCTGGCTGTCATTAAGGACAGAAGCTGGAAGCCTGTCAGGATCCACTGTTTGAACTCCCAAGAGCTGGGTGCTGAGTTCTCAGCCTTCACAGCCTCCCACTGAGGACAGTCTTGTGACTGTTCTGATGGGCTGCTGCTAAGCCAGCCACCACAAGCTGCTCCTTATTTGTTTGGTTTGGTTTTCTTGAGATAAGGTCTCCTGTAACCCAACCTGGCTTTGAACTAGCCATGCAGATAAGGCTGGCCTTGAACTCCTGATCCTCCTGCCAAGTGCTGGGGTTCCAAGCTAGTATCATCATACCTGGTTGTTTATATTTTTTTTTTGAGATAGGGTCTTGCTGTGTAACTAGGCTTGCCTCGGACTCCTTTTCCAGGTGTTGGGATTCTAGGCCTGCACCACCAGGCTTGCTCTCTGTGACTGAAAGTGCAGAGTTAGGCCTCCCCATTTTGGGGAAGTGGGGTGTTGTAATGAGAGGTTTTTGGCCTGTAAATAAGTAATTCTGCAATAGGGTGTGCATGCCTGTGGCCTGGTGACACACAGGAGAAGGGAGGAAGCCATGCATAGTGGGAATGTGTAGCTTCATTTCGTTTTGTTCCAGAAGAGACCACAAAAGAGCAAAGACAAATCTCACAAGCTGGTAGTGGCCAAATAGATACCATCAGCTTCTTCCCAGCTGGTATCCAGAGTCCTCCACTCACATGGTGTATACTCTTAGCCCCATCACTGAAAAGGCTTGACAAAGTGCTTGTTTCCAGGACGTACCACCCAAAGGATGTCTTCTTCCCCAGGCATTGTCCCGGGCTCCCCACTGCCATAGAGGTTGCCTGGCTTCCTGAGTCTGGCCTGGGTGTGAAGATCGGCTCCGGGGTTGGGGGATGGATCAAGGAAACGAAAGACCTCTGCCGCCACATGCCCTGTGTCCAATTTTTAGGAAGTTTGCTTTTTCCATCACCCACATCATTCTCTTTAGTGCTTCAGACATCTTGCAGTCTGAATGCTAACCCTGCTGGTTCCCCTGTGTACAGGGTGAGACCAGGCCAGCGGTAGTCAATTCCAGTTCATTACTGAAGAAATGAGAAGTAACTCTCTGGTCGCTGTGCTTTCCTCCACTGGTGGTAGGTTACTCCAGTCCCTCAAAGAGATGTCCTCTCAGGTCCACGCTGGCAGAGGATCAAATTGAAAAGCACATGACTTTTTAACTCTATAGCTGGTTATTTCCGTATCTGCTCGACCTGGCCAATGCCTGCCGCACAGTCCCAGGCTGCTTAGGACCAACATGCCCTCTCCATAACCCTGGGCTTTGTAGACTCCAGATTTGCTTCAGTTGAGGCTGCATGGGTGCCTGGATAGCACCGGGCAGGGTCGGGGGCAGTCACGGGGACTGCAGGCTGCTGAGTGAGGGGCCTCTGTGTGTATCTGCATGTGCATATGTGCTTGCTCGTGTAGGTGTGCACCTGTACACATGAGTGTGAGCCAGAAGACAAACTTAGATGTCTATCTTTGCCTTCTAGTTTATTTGAGACAGGGTATCCTTATTGTTTTAGGCTCTTGATGCCTAAAATTTCTGGAGATCCTTCCGTTTCCTGCCTGCTGCTTTCTCTTAGGAGTGCTGGGGTTACAGAACCCGATGCGATGTGTCTGGCTTTCAGGGATTCAGACTCAGTTTCTCGTGTTTGCACAAAGCAGTTTCACACTGAACCGTTTCCCCACTTCACCCTCTTTTTGCTTGTTTTTTTGTTTGTTTGTTTGTTTGTTTCGGTGACCCCTTTGGGATGGTGAAAACTGAGGTCTAGTTTGAGTGAGGAGAAAGTAGAAAATAAAGAGGTCAGAAAGAGCTGCCAGGCACACACACCCGTCAGGACACGCAAGGCTGACCAGGGCCTTCTTAGCTATCACTTGATCAGCAGCTCTTAGGTAGACCTGGGATCAGGCCGTCAGCAGTAGCCCTGGCTCAGCACAGTAGTACTAGCTTGAGAGTCAGTTGCTGTCCCCAGGCCTGAGAGACAGAGACCTCCTTGGGGGCCCATAAGCCCGACCGACAATGTTGCCCTAGAAACGGCTGGAGTTCAGCCCTGTAGGTTTTCAGACATCCCAGTGTGTCTTCTGCCTCCTCTTCACCTGGCAGTCAGGAAGCATATTCCCATTGTACGAATGGAGGCTTAGAAAGATAGAGCATGGGGCTCACAGTTCCACCATGAGGGAGACAGAATCAGGGCATGAATCTGGGCTTCTTGGCTTCTGCAATTCCTTCTGCTGCGATCCATTCCTGGGGCAAGTCACAGGTCTGAGACCTGTGGTTCTCTCTCCCTGCACTCTCTCTGTCAGAACAGAGGAAGGTCTTGGGCTCATGAGCAATCAGCGATGGGATCTGGGCCATCCCTGCCTCTTAGGCTGCCAACTCTCTGTCTCTTCTCCCCAGGCTCTGGTCAGATGGGAGATGAATCTGCTTTTCCTGGTCTACTGAAGCCATCTTGAACCCTGGCTGTGCCCCCATCTGTCCATGCCCCTTTGTGGACAGCAGGCCTCCCAAAGAGATGAGCCCTTATCTGAACTCTGCCTAGATTTTTTGGGTCACACTAGGAGTCTGATAAGTCACATCTAGCACCCCTGGCTTTGAGCAAATGGTAAACTCTCCTTGAGGGCAGCATTCAATTATGAAATCCATTTCTCTTGCCACATTTTTAAAAAAAGTCTCCTAATGTGCCTTTGTGCATACACAAATTTAGTGACACATCACTAAATGTGTATGAGGTTGCCATGGAGATGTCTCTCTTCTAACATGGCATTCTAACAGCACAGCGAAAGGGAAGTTTTCTTTGTAAAAAGAAGTGGAGCAGAACTTGGTTAATTGTCATCTCACTAATCCCCAAATTGTCAATCTTCCCTGACTACCTGTCTCCTCCTCCAGCAGTAAGTTGGCAGTGGAATCCAAATCAGCACACGGGGCTGGGTCCCCTCCTCCACCTGCCCAAAAATCGCACAAATATCTGCTCCCCCATTGCCCTGTGCCAAGCATATACCTGAAAGGAGCCCAAGTCGGCTTCATTTTTCACCTGGAGCCTCAGGAAGTGCACCCTTGGGCACCTTCTAGCACTGGCCACTCAGACACTTGAGGCTCTGCAGGGCTTTGGCGCCATTTCTTTGTAGAAAGTATGGCTGAGTAGGTAGGTTTTCCTGCAAGCTCCTGTGATCTCCACAAGGGACCCCAAGCTTCAGTTTTTGACATCACCACAAGCTCATAGCATGGTGGCATCTAAGATGTGCCGATTTGATGGTACTTTTTGACTATTAGAAGTCCCAAGTATTTTCCTAGTAGTGTGTGAACCCACAGGATGTAGAAAGAGGGGGAAAGGCCCACAGAGACCTAAATCAGCCTCCCCTCTCACCCCCCCAGGTCTCTGATCTGCCTGGCTTCTCTAGGATCTGACCCTGTGTTTATATCTGTCTTGA
The DNA here is from genome assembly GCA_004025045.1 of Sigmodon hispidus. Lineage (NCBI taxonomy): Eukaryota > Metazoa > Chordata > Mammalia > Rodentia > Cricetidae > Sigmodon > Sigmodon hispidus. The sequence goes on from PVIH01004095.1 coordinate 88,000, forward strand.
TTGTCTTAGCCGATCTGCTGTGTGTGGAGACATACTTGGAGTTCTGGACTTGGGTGGGTTTTACTGGCTGGTCTGTTGACTGTGACATTGGGCTACACTGTCCCCTGTCAGGGTTTAGGGTGGAGTAGCTACCGTTACTGGTATGAAAGTTCAAGTTTGAGGGTCTTATGGGCTTACAATGGAGGGCTAGTTTTAGGGCCTGAGGCCCGTTCGCTTACACTGTGCTTTCACTTCCTGGCATCCAGGCTGGAGGATCTCTCTGCTGAGAGTGACGGCTTGCTGCTTAGTGTAACAAGATTCTGTCAGACTGGAGAGGCCAGAGTCAAACAGGTCTGATTTGCTCTCTCTGAGGAGAGATCACTAGCTCTTCCTTCTACAAGCTCAGGGCAGCCAGGAAGCAACTTCAGGAAGTGGTCTAGCTCTACATGCAGAGGTCAGAGGGCAATTCTGCTTGTCCTTCTCTCCAGAACTCACCAAGGAGGCAAGGCTGAGCAGCCCGGGAGCCTCCTAAATCTGTCAATTTTGCCTTCCCAGTTCTAGGATCAGAAGTATGAGTAAGCTGACTTTTTCTTGCTAGACAATCCTTGATACTACCAGTCCAGAAGGGTGGTCAAAGTCACAGGACACAGCCAACTTTTTATATATCTCTCTCTGTATTTTTTTCTCCTCTTTTTGAGACATTTAACTGTGTAGCCCTGGCCAGCCTAGAATTTGCTTTATTCACCAGGCTGTTCTTGAACTCATAAGAGACCTGCCCACCCACCTTTTGAATGCTTCGGTTAAAAGTGTGCACCACTGTTGCTTAGCTCCAGAACTGGCTTTTGATATTAAAGGTGGGGTCATAAATGCCGGATGCCTCCATGTATACATACCTGTGTCCCTGACAGAGGTGTGTGTGGGGGTCTCCACATACCAGGGGCATGCAGATTCTCATCAGTTATTTAATTTGCCTCCAAGGCATTGAGGAGGCACCAAGCTGAGGCTGGGGCATGACCTAATGGAGTTTACAAGATTAAAAGCAGTTACGAAATTAGTGCCTTTGTGGAGTCTTGTAAGGGACAGTGCCACCTCTGTAGGCCACCACACTCCTGACTACTCCCATATTTGCTATCTCCTGGCAGCTCTGACCTTGTGACATTAGTATGCTTTCTTGTTGGGACCGCCAGCCCACAAATAAGGACATGGAGATGTATTAATTATGAAAGCTCATCGTAGGCTTGTTCCTAATTAGCGCTTATGACTTAAATGAACCCATTTCTGTTCATCTACAATCTATCACCTGGTGTTAGCTCTCTTCCATCCTTCACCTCCTCTTCCTCTCCGTGACTCCTGGCTTCTCTTTGCCTCAGTTATCTCCTCTGTCTTCTGCTCTCTGTCCGGAAGTCTGTACCTCCCGCCTAGCTCTTAGCCATTCAGCTCTTCACTAAACCAATCACAGCAATGTGTCTTCACAGAGTGTACAAATACCCCACAACATATGGGTTCTCCCCAGAGAAACCAAGTCAAGAGACTTTGACTCTGGGCTCTCCAGGCCTGACAGAATCGACCCTCTGGCTGGAAATTGGTCTTTAACAATGGTGAGCACTCATGTGGGGTGATGCGGTACAGAACTTACCTCTCACACGCCACTTTCTTCCTGCCCTTTTAGGCTGATAAATCTCCCTGGCGTGGATATTTGAATGGCTGCGAGGAGAGGCTCTGGCCCATTTTGCTCTTGGCTTGTTCTAGTAAATATCAATTTAGTGCTTACAGAAGGAAAATAAAGGAGACTTGCTTGTCTCTTTAATCCACATACCCTGTAATTCTCACCTGGAAAATCTGAGTCTCCTATTCCAAATCGCTTTTAATGGCAAAGGCTGAAGGGGGCTTTTTGTTCTTACCCAAGCTTATGTCTAAACCCCTGTCTTTCCGCTTGTGCATTCAGTAAATAAGAAGTTCCTCCCCGGGACACTGGGGGTGTGTGTGTGTGTGAGAGAAGCTTGAATCTGGAATGGGAAAGAGTCCCACCATGTGGGGCTCCGGACGGGTTCACCAACTGCCCCGAAGAGCGGGGCTTGACTGAATTCCGAGATTGCTTCTCATCTTCACTGCAGTCCCTTGCTAGAGACTGTAGTCTGGGAGCAACTGGTGGAGCAGAAAGACAGACAGACACCCCAGTGAGAGGTGGCCGTGTCCTCAGCTGTGGGAGGCCCCCTCCCCCAGCTCACCTGCCTCTTGGGTTGGACACAAAGCCAGACTTTGAGCTTCCTGCCTCGTTCCTAGGTCTGGGGCAGTTGATCTTAGCCGCGTGTTACTCTGCAAAGGTTATGAGCCAGATGGATTCCTGCCCCCACATCTGCCCTTCTCATTCTTGAGTGACTCCTGCCCTGCACCAGATGGGGGAGGACATCCCAGCATGCCTCCGAGAAGCCCTTAAGGCACAGATGGACTTAAGCTCTGACTCTGACCAGAGGCCCCACGATGAAAAGAAAATAAGACTCTTCCCATGGGGGATGGCTACACTTTGGAGTTAGGTGGATTTCAGGACTTTTCCTAGAACTGATGGGTTGTGTTTTAGAGATGCAGCGGAAGTCCTGCTCTATCTGTTAGCCACTTGGTGCTGCATCAGAGCATGGTAGTTGCTGTCCAAGCTGAGATGGAGACTCTGCTTCCTGTCTGGGGACAAGAAGGGCTCGGGAATCAGTAGGTCACATTGTCACAGAGCAGTACCCACTCAAGGCCACCATGCTGGCCTTCTGACTGGCCCTGACCATAGCCACTTATACCCCCTAAGGCCTGACATTTCACCTGATCAGAGAGCCCCAGGCCCTTCCCAAGGACACTTGCAGACACCTCTTGGATTAAGTGGGACAACCTTGGCTCTGTGGGTCAGGGTGCACGTCTTCAAAGCCTGCACGGCTGGAGGCCTGAGCACAGGGACTCCGAGGGACAGCTACCACCTTCCTAGTTGCTGTTGGCATACAGCAGCCCCATCTCAGTGACTGAGATTCCAGCAAGTGCCGCTTGCTGCCAAAGGAGGCTGCTTGTGTGGCAGAGCCACACTCTCCTGAGAAGTGAGACTCTGCTAATATGTTCTCAAGGGCTGTTCCAGCTGGCGGTCCCCATTCTTGGTCCCGTGGCTGGAAGGTCCCCAGCACCCGGGCATGGAGCTGGCTCAGTGGCAGCACTCGGCCCTTGGCCATCTAGCTAGGACTGGAGCCTGCCGGCTACCTTAAACAGCGCCATCTTCCTCCTGCCTTAGTGGGTCTTGGCACCGTGAGGCAGTGGTTTCCTCCTGAAGCAGAACTTGTGTGGGGAACTCACAGATTCCCAGGATGAACCACGAGTCCCAAGCAAAGCTAACTTAACAGTTTCCTGTTCTGCTAGTGGATGATCTTGGGGACCTCCTTGGGGTTAGAGTATACATACAGTGCTTAGCAGAGCGTCTGGCACACAGTAGTTGTTAATTAAGATTAGATTTTACTTTGTCACTGTTAGAACCCTGACTGTTTCCCAGGGGTTGCAGCTGGTTGGACAGGAAAGCCTGGTTTTGTGTTTCTGGAGGGGTTGTAGTATTTCTCTGACTTAAATACCTCGTAATGGGTGTCTTGTTACCCCCGGCCTCTCAGATGGAGCAATCCTTATAGATATAACCATCCTAGCCAGGGGGCCATGTTGGAGAACGTACCTAGAATTCTCTAATATGTTTGGCTGTGCCTGTCTGTCATTTGCCCCTGCAGAAAAGCTCCCAAGTGGCCTTGTTCTCCTCAGACAGAGGAGCAGAGTCACGTGTGGGCGATGTGAAGCTTGCCTTCTAACTACTCCAGTGCTATCAGCTGTGAGCCCTCCCTCTACATTTGTCAGAGTCAGGGGACAGTTTGGGGTGTGACAATGGGAGATGGCCCTGTGTCTGTGGGCCAAAGCTAGGGATGCTATTCAAAAAGATACTGTGCATAGGATGGCCCTGTAAGCAAAGAATTACCCCGCTGAGAAAGTCGGTAGTGCTGAGATGAAGATGGACACCTCCCCACCCCTAGCTCTCTGGCTATGAGGTGAGTTTGGGAGTCTCAGGGTGCTAGAAGATCACCTGGTCACCTATTCATGTATGCTAGTCCAAGGACCTATAGTCACATCTTTCTAATTGATGTAATGTGTGGGCAGACCCATTATGAGAGGTGGGCTTCATAGGTGAGCTTCCCTCAGTGGACTGCTGCCTTTTGAATACTGTTGTCTTAGGGACCCTGGGCAGTTCCATTGATTCACAAGGCACCTGACTTGTGGACGACATGGCTTTGTGAAAGGGAAGCCATGCTGGCCTTATTTTGGGTTAAATGGTGGGTTGTGACTGGGTGCTGAGGAACTGTCCCACAAGCTGGGTGGCTTAAGTCCACAGGATTTCGCTTCAGTCTATGTGTGTGCCGGGGCAGCTGACTTGATGCAGGTGCCAGAGAAGGTAAATCTCCTCACAGTTTGGAAGTAAATCTTCCATGGCCCCAAAATGTGGTGGAGTCCCCAGAACACACGCTAACCTAACTTCCGGTAATTGACCAGGCTGGAAGAGACGCAGCATCTTCTCAGGTTACAGTAAACCAGGTTGATTTCAAACAAACACAAACTGAGATTGTAGCTGTAGCTCAGATGAACACTCCAGCCCACTCCATCCCATAAGCCCCCAGTAAAGACTTGAGTGACTACTTCTGGGTGTCTGCCATCCCTTTCCAACTGTTTCTTTTATGTCTCATCCAGTGGCCTTTTGGAGTTCTGTAGAATTTATGATAGGAACCAGCTGCTTACAGTTAAAATCTGCCCCTTTTCTCAAAGGCCTGAGTGGGCTGAGGGCAGTGGCCACCCTCCTTGGCCACCTCTGTCATTTCGAACCTCAGGTACTGGGTTAGTTACTGGAAACCTTGTAGTTTCATCTCCTTCCTTGGCTTCCCAGGAGTGAGTTGAGCTGACAAATACAAATGGAATCCTGTTGTCTGGTTTTTTGCCGGGCCCAGGGGATAGAGGGTGATAGATGGGGTGGAGGGGTTGGGGGTGAGGGTAAGTGCAGCTGGTTGGAAGGCGTCTCTTTCCTGTGTCTCCGCTCTGGTCTCCTGCCTGCTGACTTCTCAGCTTCAAGTCAGAAGGAATGTCTATTGGAAGAACTTTTTGTTTAAACAACAACAACAAAAACACTCCAGAAAATGCCACTTTTCCCTGAGGATGTGTTCTTGGGTTAATGGGGGAAAGTGTGAAGAAATGTACTTTGGCCTGCAAGCCTCTGTTTCTCTTGTATTATAGTTTGATTTAAGGAAGGAAAATCTTGTCCTTGAAGCTGATAGTGTAGAGTGGTGTCCCCCAGGGCTGCTCTACAGAGTCCAAGCTTTAAGGGGCGGGCATCCTCAGTAGCTGCTGCCTCTTGGGGGCGGGGGGGGGGGGACGACGACGACGACGACGGGGACGACACACAGGGGGGGGGGGAAGGGGACGACACTTTAAGTGGACATAGGTGGGGAAATAGAGTCATCATATCTCTTTATTATTCCCTTAGGAGAGTGTGTGGGACTTGAGAGATGGCTTTGTGGCCAAAAGCATTTGCTTCTCTTGTGCAGGGACCCAGGTTGGAGTCTCAGTATCTACATAGCTCCACACATGTGTCTGTCACTCCCATTTTAGGGGATCTGACAGCACTGTTTGCATGTGGTGTGTGTATACACATGCAGCCAAAACACCCATACACTTAAAAATAAATAAAACATTAAAAGAGAAATTGTTTGTATGGATGTGTGTAGCTATACTTGTGTGCACATGGATGTGGCGGCCGGAGGTCAGCTTGTTTTATACTTGTTTTTCTTTCCTGAGACAGGGCGTCTGTTGGTTTGGGATCCACAGACTAGGCCAGGCGGTTTGTAGTGGTTCTCAGGGATCTACCTGTTTCCATTTTTCCCAGTACTGTGATTTCAAGTTCACGCTGCCACAGCTGGCTTTCCCCCACGGCTTCTGGGAATCACCTCAGATCTTCAGCTTGTGTGGCAGGTGTTTCACACCCCAGCTTGAAGAAAAAGTTTAATTGACATGTACTATTGCTAAGTTTATGAGACATAATCACCTGACACATACATATAATATGTAATTACACATAATATATGCAATGACCAAGTCAAGTCCTTTAGAAGATGCCATTTTAGTAAAGTAAAGCACTCTACCAATAAGGAGCCATTCTGTCACATGGCTACAGGTGCCTCAGCACTTAGCTCTGGCCTTCGTTGAACTTAGCTGAAATCCTGGCTTTAACTTTGTGTTAGCTTTGCATTAGTGACGTCTCAGTCTGAGTGGTTGATTCCTCTGTGGCCTCCACCCTCTGTGATGTGCTCTGAGCTCCCCATGCCCTCAGCTGGCTGTGCCGAGGCCTGCTTAATTGCAATGGCTAATTTGAACGTGCCCTCGGAAGTGAACTTGAAAAAGGCACGCGCCCCTTCATGCCCACGCTGGCATCGTGCTGTCTGTCTAAGTTTTCTGGGTGCAGGGAGTCAAGGAGTAGAGAGGGAGAGGTAGATGAGAGGAAAGTTCACCTGTCTGGGCCCTGCCCCGTGAGGCCCGCAGCCTGGCACTGTGGCGCCTTCCTTTTTCAGCCCGAGGCACATTATTCCAGTGACTCATCCAAGCAGCAATTTATGCTCTTTTTCTCCTTCACCAAGAAATAATTTCCTCCCCATCTGCCACTTTTCAAGGCCTCCGTTTCCTGTGCTGAGAACATAGTGGCCTGTTGCCCCTCAGCTCTGTTTATGTCCTTTGGGTCTTAGGGGTGGGGGATGGGGGCTCTGTCTGATGCACAGACACCTCAGAGAGGCAGGTAAGTGTGACTGGGAGTGTAGGGACCACATGGTGTGCCCTGTCACCTATGGGTTTTGCTAGCTGTCAGCTCCGTCAGCCATCACTGCTCCCTCAGCCTTTGGTCCCTCACCCTCTCTGCAGTGAGAACACGGATGCAGCTCATAAGGGATCACCATCCTGAGGTGAGGTCAGCTCTGGGCTGAAGCAGCTTGCAGCAAGCAGAAGTGGATGACCACCACACAGCTTGCCCTGAGGCTGGATAGCTGTCCATTTCAGGGTCCACTCATGGGGGAGGAGCTTTTACAGCCAGACAGGTGTGTGTTCCACACTCCTCACTCGCCGCCCTGCCTCCTTGGGCCTTGGCAATTCTGAAAATGAGACAAGGACCCTAGCTGTCTTGGGTGTCTTTGGGTCACACCCCAGATGGCCTAGCAAACATCAAGTCACTGAAACTCAGTGGTGTGGGTGGCCCTTCCTGTAAGTTAACCTTCTCTAGAGCAGCTCCCAGGAGATAGAGATGGCTTCCCCGTGCTGGAAACTGAGAACCAGAGATAAAAATCAACATGCCCAGAGGCAACACAGCAGAGCCAGAATGTGAATTTCGAGAGACCCATGCTGCCGGTGAGGGCCAGGTACAGTCACTATGGACTCAGGACCAGCGTCAGTGAAGAGAGGTCTGAGGTCCATGGGAGTACAAAGCAGATGTAAATAAGGAGGCAGCTTCCTGCTCAAGCCCTAGAATTCTGTCTCCTCTTAGAGATTCCTCTCAGCTTCTCAGCCCCTCAGCTCTCCGGGAACCATGTTTCATTCTTTCCTTTGGTTCTCACAGTAGTCTCAGAGTTTATCTGCCGATGAGGACACTCAGGCAGGGAAGGGGTACTTTGTCTAAGATGGTGTCATAAGCGGTGAAGTCCCAGGGACCATGGGTCTGAGGTCTGTTGTTTTCTCCTACCCTACCTGTCCTCCATGTCAGGTTTTCTATGTTTTTTTTAAATCTCAGGCTCAATCAACTGTTTTGTGTGATGGGCACTGGGCTCTGGTTGTGATACCCAAGGCTCCTTCCACACTGTCCCTGCTTTGTATGTCCCTTGTGGCCTCTCTTGCTCAGTGAGAAGCCAAGAGTTTGTTTGCTTTCTCAAGTTATCTGCAGGTGGCATCTTTCAGGTCTGGCCAGCAGTATAATCAGAAACACGGCCTGCCGAATCCTTCCTGCAGCCCTGAGCCTGAGCAAGGAAAGGTTGGGAGGAACAGGGGCTTATTGTACACTGGACACCCTCTTCCCCATCACCTGACTGAAAGACTTGGGCCGCGTGTCACCTACTTGCCCAGACTGTTTCCTAATTTAACTACAACGCCACCAGCTGGGATGTGGAGGGGGCCACGGAATGAGGGTAGGAGTGTGGGTGGAGAGATGAAGAAGGGAATGAAGGGTTCTTCTCATTGCTGAGCCAGCGCCCTAGGTACCCAGGACAGCCTTCAAAGTCAGACTCCTTTGTGTTAGCTGCTTGTCTCCAAGGCTGCCCCTCAGTGCCTGCCAGAGATACTCTAACTCATGGATCCACTTCTGCACCCTGGCTGTCTCCACCTTGACCTCGGAAATCAAAACCCATCAGATAGTTCACTGGTAACTCACTCTGATAGGGCTAGAAGTGAGGCTGGTACTCACTCTGACAGAGCTGGTGTGAGGCTGGTACTCACTCTGACAGAGATGGGTGTGAAGCTGGTACTCACTCTGACAGAGATGGGTGTGAAGCTGGTACTCACTCTGACAGAGATGGGTGTGAGGCTGGTACTCACTCTGACAGAGATGGGTGTGAAGCTGGTACTCACTCTGACAGAGCTGGTGTGAGGCTGGTACTCACTCTGACAGAGCTGGTGTGAAGCTGGTACCCAACTCTCACAGTGATGGAAATGAGAGAGTGATGGGTGGATGTGGCCCTGCCTGGCCAGTGCATCCATGGAAGTATAAGAGCTGACTAGAGCTTTTTTTTTTTTTTTTTTAAATTTATTTATTATGCATACAGTTTACAGAAGAGGGTACCAGACCTCGTCATAGATGGTTGTGAGCCACCATGTGGTTGCTGGGAACTGAACTCAGGACCTCTGGAAGAACAGTCAGTGCTCTTAACCTCTGAGCCATCTCTCCAGCCCGAGCTTTTTAATTAAAATATAATTAAGGATGTTGGAGAGATGGCTCAGTTGTTAAGAACACTGGCTATAGTTCTAGAGGAGTCTGGTTTGATACCCATCACCCACATGTTAGCTCACAACTGTTTGTAACTCCAGATCAAGGGGATCTGACACACTCTTCTAGCCTCTTTGGGCAGCATATGTACAAGTGGCGAGCCCAGTGAGCCCAGTAGTCACACACTGGGGCCCTCTGTAGCCCTGAGCTCTAGCCTCATCCTTGGCAGGTTTGCCATGACCTATACAGAGCTGAGCTCATGGTGGGGAGGGGAGAAGGGCCAGCTAGAGCGGAGGGGGAGAGAGCACTAGTCCCAATCTGGTCTGGCCTTGGGGTGGGGGTTTTATCTACATCTAGGAGGCTTACTTAGTTGGTTCTTTTCCAAGTAAATCTTAGAACATAAGGTCTGGGGAATTGGTTCAGTGGGCAAAGGCACTTGCTATGGAAACAGGAAGACCTGAGTTCGAATCTCAAGTACCCATGTAAAATGTCAGTCATAGCTGTGTATGCCTATAGCCCCAGTGCTGGGGGAGTAGACAGGTGGATCCTGGGAGCTCACTGTCCAGCCAGCCTAGCTGAAATGGTGAATGCCGGTTCCATGAGAGACCTTGTCTTTAAGGAGTGAGGCAGACACTGATGGAGGAGAACAGCAGGATCCTCCCTAGTCTCTGCATGTATGCACATGATTATGGACACCTGCACACTTGGGTACATGCACTCGTGCATACTCCTCGGGGCCTGGTGTGATAACAGGAGGCATTAATTGACATTATCTGGGCTTAGAAGGTCAGAATCTGTGTGATTTCATTCCCGGGGCTCACTGGTGCTCTTAGAACCCTGTAACTCCCACATGGGAGTCTTGGGGGCCTGTGTACCCCTCGGAGACTAAGCTGTGCCTCCAGTTCCCAATAGAGGCCTGGCATGGAGGCCGGCAGCCTTAGCGGCCCCTGTTGATGAGGCTCGTCTCTGGTTCAGTTCTGCCCACCCTTCCTTCTCTTCCCTCAGAAGGGGCAGGCTCATGATTTTGTTTTCAACTCTGAGCTTGTTTTCTTCCTTCTTGTTCTGTCCATTAGAACCTGGGGCTCTTGTCTGATTCAAGAACTGTTCACACCTACAGGCTGAGGCGGTACAGTATTAGAATCTGCTTGAGAACTGTTGACATGGAGATAGATTTTTGTAAAACATTTCTTCCTAGGAGAGGCCTTTCCCCCTTTTATGTCTCCCCCAATGGAACATGTATTCCCCTGTGACCATGGTAGGCAGAGGGGTCATTGGCAGGCGATTTGTCTAGCCAGCATCCAATTGTGAATTGAAGGTCTCACTGGCATCTTCAGCCTGGTGGCCAAAAGCAGTTGGAGTGTAAGTTTAGTGTGTGGTGTCTAATTGTTTCTGGGCACAGGAGTGATGCAGGACTGCTTGGCTCTGAGCTAGCCCATGGGATGCTGTGTTAGCGGACTGTGAATGTGCCTGACAGATGGGGCTGAAATTGTTGCAAAGGGAAGGTGGAGGCTTCTGAGGTAGGGTCATATGTGGAGATCCCAAACTCATGGTTATCCATGCTGGCTGCTAGACACCAGCCACTGTTGATTGCAGAATCTGCTAGACATGCCACAGAATCAATGACCCTCTCAGCTGTGAGCAGACCTGTAAACCAGGCTGGCCGCTATAATTGCTACCTGTGAGGACTCAAAGAACACAGTGTTGGCCCCTTCATGGTCACAGCCACAGGTCCTGGCAGGAGGTTAATCCTAGGCGGCTCCATTCCCTTGAAGAAGCCCGGCCTGTGTGTAAACAGTAAGAGTTGCTGAGAAAGGCAGAGGTGGCCTCTCTCTTCGCCTTCCTGTTTGGGTTGGGATCTATTGTATTTGCAGTAATCTTTAATTATAAAAACCATTACTATGGAGTGGATTATCATTGTGATGCATTTCTGTCATGTTGCCTGGTAACATCCTCTTGTGTCCAAGACACATTTGCTGAGGAAGAGAAACCTGGCATCCCATCATTGCGCTAGCTCAGAGAAGGCTGGAGGCCAGTGAGATGGCTCGGCGCTTGCCACCAAGCCCTGATAACCTGGCTACTATCCCCAGGCAACATTACAGGACCCACAGGGTGGAAGGAAAGAACCAGCTTCTGCAAGTGTTTCCTGATATCTGCACATGCGTGCTTGCACACACACACACACACACACACACACACACACACACACACACACACAGTTAAATAATTAGATGTTTTAAACTTTTTTTTTTCTTCTAAAAGTTGGAGGTCTAGTTCAGTGGTAGAGTGTGTGAGTAGTATGAATGAGGTCCTGGGTTTGATTTCTAGTATTTGGAGAAATGTGTGGGGAAGGCCCATTCAGTGGTGGAACTTGGGTCCATGATCTATTTTCAAAAGGATGGAAAGACGAACTGTAGTTCGTCGGGAGCACTGTTTCCCAGCAGCAAGCTCCTTCTAAACGGTTAACCTACAGCCTGCTCTCCGCCCAGGATAATGTCCTATTGTGTTCTGCTCATTTTCTTCTGAGGAGCCCATTCTGTACATCCAAGTGGACTGCAAAAATAGTGAGTATTAGGTTTTTGACTTCCAATGGAAGAAAGCACACTGATGGAGAGGGTGGGGTGTCCTTAGCTATCTTGGGTAGACGCTATTGGGTCCTCCATGAAACATCACTGTCTGCTCCTCCTGCTGATCTTTGAAAAGTCCCCATTTGTGGAAGAAATGGCGGCAGGTCTACGAGAAGCACTTGGAATCATTCATTCTAAAGGTCGCACTCTTGGGATTTTCAGGAGGTACCACTGCCAATGGCTGGGTTGGGTTTTTTTTTTTTTTTTTTGTAAGTTGAAGAACATCTGCCTGGACTACTTGAAGAGGTCATCTGTGAGGCGTCAGAGCTCTAGCCATGGCTGTGACCCCACAAAAGTGGTCATCACTTAAAGATAATCACAGTCTGCATTGTTCAGCTAAACTCTGGAGATGGACTGATTGGCGTATTTAAATCTTGTCTCCCAGGCATGTGCTAATTAGGACAGCCTAGCTGGGGGACAGCTGTAATCAAATGGCTGTCTAGAGAGGTTTTGCATTTTCAAATCTTGCTGCATCTGTCCATAGGAAGAAGATGGTTCTGTCCCTGACCTCAAGAGGATTTAAACTCTCAGCGGTTTAAACAGTCATGGCTTCCTGGCTAATCACACAGGGACCGTTTTTTGCATCTAAATCCTTTGGGGATTTTTTGAGGTTTTGCTTTTTCTCTTTCAGTTAGGAAGTTCCTATCCTGTCCAGGAGGGAGGGAGTTTTGTCCAGCTAACAGTGCCCACCTGTCTTACTTATTGTCAGTGGCATGGCTAGGTCTGGAGTGGGACCTGAGCGTGAGTGTGAGCCACCCCCTCGTGTTCATCAAGTTCACACTTGGATTCTTAGTAGAAGTGAGAGGGATTTCTCCCTTGCATCCAGAAAAGGGCAGACACAGAGGGCTGGTCGGTTTGTGGGTGTAGAGCAGGCCCGTCCTTAGGGAGGACACTCCTACAACCTCACTCCACCCAACCAACTCCAACCTTTACCCCCACAGCTGCCATCTTGTCCCCATCACACTTTACCTCACCTGACCCATCCCTTCCTCCAGCCTATGGCTTTTGCCCAGCTGGCAGCGCTGTTTTTTCTAAAAACCATTTATTTGTGTGTGTGTCTATGTGTATGTATGTGTTTGTGTGTGTATATATGTGTGTGTGTCTTGTGTGTGTATATATGTGTGTGTGTGTCTTGTGTGTGTATGTATGTGTTTGTATGTGTGTGTGTCTGTGTTTATGTGTATTTGTATATATGTGTATGTGTGTGTGTTTGTGTTTGTGCGTGTGTGTCTATGTGTGTGTGTCTGTGTATGTATGTGTTTGTGTGTGTATATATGTGTATGTGTGTGTCTGTGTGTGTGTGTCTGTGTATGTATGTGTTTGTGTGTGTGTATATATGTGTATGTGTGTGTGTGTCTGTGTTTGTGTGTTTGGGTTTGTGTGTGTGTGTCTATGTGTATGTGTCTGTCTATGTATGTGTTTGTGTGTGTGTATATGTGTATATGTGTGTGTGTCTGTGTTTGTGTGTGTGTGTCTGTGTTTGTGTGTGTGTGTCTGTGTTTGTGTGTGTGTGTGTGTGTGTGTGTGTGCGTGTGTATACACAAGAGGCAGAGAACAATTTAAGGGACCCAGGCCGGGTCTTGCCTTTCACCACTGAAGCCCCGGGATGGAACTCAGGCCACCAGGCTTGGCAGTGGGTGCCTTACCAGCTGAGCCATCTCACTGGCCACAGCTGACAGTGTGTTAAGTGACAGTGCCTGTCAGCCACTGTGCTCAGAACTGAGAAAACAGGATGGCTTCTGCCTTTGTACGGAATATATGGCTGTCAGGGATGGGATCTCAGTACAGCCTTCTTTTGTAGGAGGTGTTGGAGAGAGCCCTGTCTCTAAAATTATTGGAAGAGCCCAAGTGAGCCACCATCACCCACAGTGGTGCCTCCAGAGCAAGTGAGGGAAAGAGGAATTTTGTGACGGCTTTGTCCAATCACCTGTCACCACTGCTGCTCATTTGTCTCCGGTCCATGGAAGGGGTCTGTTTTGCCCACACACGGCGGGAGCTGCCATCTCCCTGTGGCAGGTTTATGGGCCCCAGCAGGAAAGCCTCAGATCTGGAGGTAGCTTAGGAAGGAGAAAAATCCTGGTGCCATCAGAGAGTACAGCTAGAGAAGTCTGCCTGTCAGGACTGGGCTTCCAGGGAGCCTAGATGAGCCCTCTGGAAATCGAGCAAGTCCAAGGCCTGTGTGTGCTTTGATTGTGATCACTGACGCAGTTCAAAAGATCTGAGTTTTTTCTCTCTCTCCTGGTTGGTCCCGCTAGTTCATCAGGAGGAGGCCTTTTGGTTTTTCTAGTTAATTGTTCTTTGGTGTCTCTTTCAAGGGTGTGAGATCTGATGTTCTGCCAGCTCCTGTGTGATTAGGCCCTCTTTTCAGAGGATGGCTGCAGGAATCCTTTCAAGAATACAGCACTTCCGCTCAGATTGTCGCAGGGAAACGTCCTAAGTGTGTCCCAAGTAATTCAGTCTTGCAGGAATGAGAGATAGCCACTGGTCCTTATTAGGAACCTAGAAGGATCGTCATGCATCATCCATCACCACAGACCTAGAAAAATGAAAAGCAAGCCTGCCCAAATAGCCTGATAATGCAGATACCAGGCGTGCTTATGGGGTGGGAACTCCTCGGCTTCGGGATGAATAAGTCCAGGACCCAGTCATTTTATATGACATTTGTAAAGCTTTGCTGCTGTTTGCTGCTGCAGAACCCCCTGCTAGTGTGATGTCGAGACTTTCTAGCAGAAATCAGAGAGCTACACTGGGCGCCATGCTGGGGTGGGGGTGGGGAGACTAGGGAGCCAGAGGGATTTCTAAGGCTGCAGATGAAGAGACGGGTTTATCATTTCAGTGTTCACTGGGGGCTCAGCCCAGCTGCCATCTTAGAGGCCATTCATGACCACCTCACCCCTCAGCTGCCTCCACCTCCTTTCCTTGCTAGGATTTTCTTCATAATGCTCATCCCCAGTTGAATTTCTCATGCTCGTTGCTGTATGTCTGCTCACTTGGGGCTGGATGTGTGAGTCATGAGTCACAGGGTGTCATGTAAGTCAGTTGGTGCTCAGGGCATGTTCTCTGAGTGGATGAGGTAGAAACAGGGATGGGAGGAGGCAGAGGTTGCAGTCAGGTGAGCCTGGCTTCCAACCTTCTTTGTTGGTTGTGTGTTTTATACCTATCAATCGTACCTCCTTCCTGGAGTGGCTGTGGGCTATGGCGTCTGTGGTCTCACTTGGCACAGAGCCTCATTTTCTGTCTCATTCTCCATCTTTGATTCAGGGCCCTTTACCTCCCAGGGATGCTGGGTTCTTAGGCTTCTTTTTTTGAGGGAAGGTCTCACTCTGGCTGACTCAGAACACTCTGTGTGGAGCAGTTTGCTTCAGAACTCACAGAGATCCACCTGCCTCTGTCCTCTGGGCGCTGGGATTAAAGGTACACGCTGCCATGTCCTATTCAGTCCCCAACTAGTCCAGAGTCAGAGCTTCTTAGAGAATTCCTGCTAAAACCCATTTGGTCTAAGGAGACGTTCCAGGCGATACAGAGCTCTGGTTGCTCCTGTGTGGTTTCCATACCCAAAGCCAGCTTCTTGGCAGATGACAGCCAACAAACACTTGTATTCTCCTGAGTTTTCTGTTCCCACCTGTATCCCGGGGCTTCCTATAAAACCCACAGGCTTTGGCACAGGTCACCGGATAACACAGTGACACCAAGACCCTTCAAAGCGAAGTCTGAAACCAGCAATTTGTGCTCAGCCAGAGCCATCCACCACCGTTCCGATGGTTTCCTCACTGTCACTCAAACTGGCTTCTCCATTATGTGTGTGTGTTGTATGTATATACATGGCTGTGTGGATAGACCTATGTGTGTGCACATGTGTGTGGAGGTCAAAGGTTGTCACCAATTGTTTTTCTCCTTATTTTGGGGACAGAGTCTCTTGCTGAACGTGGAGCTCACTGATTCTGCTAGACTGCCTCATCAGTGAGCCTCGGGGTCCTCGGGTCTCTGTCTCCCTGGGATTACAGATGTGCATCGCTTCTCCTGCTTCTTGATGAGATACTGGGGGATCTGAGCTCTGCATGCTCCACACCAAGTGCATTACTGGCTGAGTCATCTCCACAGCCTGGTTCTAGACTCTTCCAGCTCAGTCTCAGTTCTTACAGCTTAGACAAAAAGAGTGGTCGCTTCCATGTCTTCAGAGGCTCTAGGCTCTGCTGTTCGAAAGCAAGCCCACCCTGGCCTTCCATCCAGGATTATTCAGGAAACAGGAATGGTGACATCTTGCTTTCACAGAGAACAGACATCAGGGTGGGCCACTTGGCCCAGCCATTAGGCAGCAGCTGGCCCTCATTCTGACACTGTGTTGCCACATGCTGTCCAGAGGTGCCCCGCTGATGTTTTGTTGACTCATTCATTAGCCAGTTGGAGCATCCTAGTGAGATGAAGAGACAGGCCTTTCAAATCTGCCAGACCCAGGCTTTACACTGCTTCTGCCTCCTGCCAGTCACAGAGCCCCTAACGCCATTGGGGAGAGGAGACTAATCATACCCCTGCAGGTAGCTAGGCGAAAGCAGTTTGCTCTCATGATAACAGTGCAAACTCCAGAGCTTTCCTCTTACACATTGCCTGGTCCAGCCGCTGTCTGTCTGTGGCCATGAACATGTGATCTCGTCCTCTAGGGCTCTGATGTTTCATCTGTTAAGACAGGCTGGAGGGGCTAGGAGATCGCTCAGCTGGTAAAATGCTTGCTGTGCAATTACAAGGACTGAGATAGATAACTAGATAACTAGAACCCTTGTCAAAAGCCCAGTGTAACGGTGTAGTGGTGCGCACTTTTAATCCTAGTACTCAGGAGACAGAAGCATGAGTCCAAGGCCAGCCTCGTCTACATAATGGGTTCCAGGACAGCCAGGACTTTGTAGAAAGACCCTGTCTCAAAAAATAAAACAAAACCAAAAGGTACACACACACACACACACACACACAAGCACAGAGAAATGGGTGGAAATGATATAATAGTTGGCTGGGGTGTCATGGGATTAGATGTTTATAAAGGGCCTGGCTCAGTGTCATGTTCAAGAACTGGAGACATCCAGATGACCGAGGCACTGATCAACCATCATCTGAACTGATGTGTTGTGTTGGGAGGTTGTGCAAGTGACCAGATCACACATTCAAGGAAAATGTAGACAGACATGAGTGGAATTTCTACCTCGTAGAGAAATTAACAGTTTCCAGGATGGCTTGAACGGCTGGTGCCCGGAGCCAGAACATCAGACACCGTCTGCAGAAAGTGCCACCATGGAGAGGAAGTGGGAGGTGATGCTAAGCTTGGTTTGCTCATTCAGCTTTATGTTGTCAGGTGCAAAGGTCTCAAGGTGATGTGTGAGTGTCCTGATGCCTGGGTGACAGGTCTCGTGAACTCAGTGACTTGATGCATACATTTGTTCTCTGCAGTTCTGTAAGACTGAAGTCTGAGATGGGCCTCACTGGGCTAAGAATCAAGGCGTTGGTTAGACTGCATTCATTCTGTTCTGGGAGAGTGAATCAGGTAGGGTTCCCCAGGGAATTAGAAACGTGAGTAAAGAGAAATGAGCCTGTTTCTGTAGTACAGGCCTGTGGTGTGGTCACCACTAGCACACCTGGTTCAGTCAGGAGGATTGTTTGGGCCAGCCTGAAAAACAGCAATACTCTATTCCAAAAGCAAAATAAAGAGATAAAAAGCAAAAATAAAAGAAGAAAAATAAGACTATGTAAAGGAAGGAAGGAAGGATGGATGGATGGATGGATGGATGGAAGTGAGGTTTATCTGGAGAACTGATCACTCATGGAAGCTGAGAAGTTCCTTAACGGGCCCTGAGAACCAGCAAAAAGCTGGGACTTCAGCTCAGTACACAGCCACGGCTTTTGAACTGGGAAGGGGGTTGTTAGCCGTGTGTGGACAGATGTGTCTGAATGCCTAGAGCTCTGATGACCAAAGACCAAACAACTGCAGCCCAGAAGAGAGGGGACATGCCCCACCGTCTCCTCATTGTCTTGGTTCCTCCGTGCTTGGCTGGCCCCCATGAACACTGAGCAGGGCCTGCCTTCTATCTCAGCCCCCTGACTCAAATCAGTCTCTCCCATGAGCATCTTCAGAGACTCCCCCGGAAGCCATGGTACTGCAGCCCCGGGGCTTCCCTGGGCCTTGTCAGGTTGCCACATAAACCATCTGTCCTGAGAAGTCCTTCTGGAGGCAGGTCTGTATTTCTTTGCTTCTGGCAATTTCCTTATCTCAGCTATGCCATGGCCTTCAGAGGCCTTTTGTGCCCACCACCGTGGCTCTGTCATCTGCCCAGAGTCTAGCAATCATGGTGCATGTCCAGATAATCAGGCTCATCTCCCACGTTCAAGGTCAGCTGATTAACAATCTAGATCTACCCGAAACATTAATACCATCTTGGCCCTGGGACCTCACAGACTCACTGGTAACACTCTGTGACTACTGTGCTACTAGGGGTTGAGTGTGTCTGATGCCAGCTCAAAGGTTCTTGGCAGTGCAGCGTGGTGAGAGGAGATAGAATTCAGGGAAAAGTCAGAGAGGCAGGAGTTTGTCACCGGGGGCTTGTGAGTCAGGGGAGAGCCACTGGTGTGCAGGGAGGGCGGGGAACAGGAGAGTGAGGGGTGCTCCTCAGACTTGATGGATGTGAGGTGTGGAGAAAAGGACACCTGGGAGATTCTGGCCAGCCCTACCTGCAGGATGGCATCAGCTGCTGTTTCCTGTGGGAGACAGAGCAGTGGCTGTGGGGTCCGGGATGTGGCAGCTTTTGATGACACCTTCTGGGGGTTGTTGAGTGTTTGGTGGGGTGAAAGTGGACAGCGCGGATTGCTGAGAGAGATAGGTGAGTATCGTGAGCTTGAAGCTTGCTGTGACTCTCAGGGTAGTGCCTCAGTTTCCTGCTCTGATGGTGCACCAATCTCACAAGGTCTTCAAGAAGGGGAAGGATTGTGTGCATGGATGTGTGTATACATGTGTTCTCACATGCATACGCGTGTGTGTGTGTGTGTGTGTGTGTGCGCGCGCGCGCGCGTGTGCACGTGTTTATGCATGCAGAATCTCATGTTCAAGGATACACAGCTGGCTGGAGCTGGGATCTGGGACTGGCCTTTCCCCTGCTTGTCTACTCTACTCTGTTTCCTTAAAAATGGGGTGCTTCCCCCCAATACTTAACCAGAAGTTAGAAAAACAGGATGTGGAACACTCTAGAGGCTGGCCAGTCTGCCCACTCCTGGAAGGTTTTGTACTGAGAGTCTCCACAGGGCTGTGGATTCATTTGAGCCAAGGTCACCCATGCTGCTCTCCCTGATTTACTCAAATCCTGGCCTCTACCTCACAGGTGACCAGTGCCAAAAGAAGGGGCAGAAAGGCCTTCACTCTGCATACAGTGCAACAAGGTTTGCTCCTGGGCCCCACCCTTTGTGTATCTGCTGAGTCAGCTGCCTTCAGAGGTACAGCATAGCAGCCATTTATCTCAAGAGCCATTGGTTTCCCATGAACCATTGCTGTGTTGGGCTTCTGAGGAGACCTTATGGGCTCATTAAATCCTGGCACTGAATTTAATCTCTTCTCTCTCTCTCTCTCTCTCTCTCTCTCTCTCTCTCTCTCTCTCTCTCTCTCTCTCTCTCTGTCCTCTGACCTGAGACCTAGGGTCTCCTGAGTTGTTACTCACCAGAGACGTTGAACGTCCATGTAGTCATGCAAAGCCTGTAGGTACAAGGACCGGCAGTGAGCAGCGGAGCCCACAGCTGCGCTCCGGTGGGGAACTAGATACAAACTAGCCAGTCGCAAACAGTGTGACATTTCTGCTCTGATCAGTCTGCACAATGAGGTGGGGCCTGATGCAGAATGTGGGTGAGGATCCAGTAACAAGTGAGAACTAAACCAAGTGTGTAATCCCAGCACTTGGGAAGGAGGAGAAGAAGGAAACAATCCATGCTCATTCTCCACTACTTTGTGACATGGTGAGGTCCAGGCCATCCTGACCTACATGAAACCATGTTCCCCATCAGTCATAGTTGAGAGCCAACCAACAGTGGAGTTCCCTAGGCAGAAAGGGGGGAGGGGCAGTTCCTCGGAGTGGAGATCACATGCAAAGGTCCTGTGGCAGCAAAGGTGTTTGAGGAATGGAGCTGGCAGAATCAGGAAGGAGGAATTGACTGGAGACTTGAGTGGGCGGGGCTCAGGCTTCATTAAGAGCTTGCTTTCTGTCCGATGAAAGTGTTTTAAGTGTGTTAGGGTAGCATGGAGCTCCGAATACATTTGCATTTCAAATAACCGCTTCAGCTCCTGTGTGGAGAATGGCTTTGGAGGCCTGTGGAGGGGCTCATTGGGGATTCTGATGCTGCCTGTGGGTGGGGAGATACTTAGGAGATAATTAACAGGATGTGATCTCCTGCCAGTGCTTCTTATTGGGTGTACTGCACACTGGCTGCTGTGCTAAGCGCTTTACCTGTATCACAGTCAGCTATTCCTGTCACATCTCAGAGGAGAAAGCTGGGGCTCAGAGAGGTTGAGACACTGCGGGACAGGTACATAGTCAATAGCAGCAGAGCTTGAGAGTAGCCTGTGGGCTTCTACAGGTCTGGGGTGGTGTCCAGGGTGCCACAGTTCACAGTGTGCTCAGTTGCAGGACCCAGACCACATTTGGGATGGGAAGGAGTTCTGTTCTCTAGAACCACATTCAGCTATAGTGCTTGAACTGGCAGCCATGAGTTGGGCAAGCGCCAGAGGCTCTGGTCCAGGCACCCCCCCCCCACCCCAGTGCAGGCCCATCACGGTCACTATTCACCATTTCCTGTCTCTGCCCCTTAGCAGCCAAAGCAAACTTTGATCGTGAGCAGTGGCCAGCATCTCCCTGTCTCCTCCCCAGGAGAAGCTCTGCAAAACAGAGCCAAGGTCTCAAGATCACGGGTCAGCTCCCATGCTGTACTCACAGCTTGGCTAAGTCAAGACAACAGGGCATGGTGGTTCATGCTTATAATCTCATAACTTTGGAGACTGAGGCAGGAGGATGGCTGCAAGTTGAGGCCAGTCTGAGTGACACAGTGTGTTTTAAATTAGCTCTAGCTACAGAATAAAACC
>PVIH01004095.1:108803-147197 GCA_004025045.1 Sigmodon hispidus
GAGATGGCGCAGTGGGTAGAGGGGGAGATGGCGCAGTGGGTAGAGGGGGAGATGGCGCAGTGGGTAGAGGGGGAGATGGCGCAGTGGGTAGAGGGGGAGATGGCGCAGTGGGTAGAGGGGGAGATGGCGCAGTGGGTAGAGGGAGAGATGGCGCAGTGGGTAGAGGGGGAGATGGCGCAGTGGGTGCACACTTACATACATATACATATAATTTAAAAATAAATAAATAAATAAATCACGATTGAAAAGAAAAGGCCAGCAGGCATGGCTCCTGGGCGTCTAGCCGGCAGCTGGTTCCTTAAGCTGTACAAAAGTGAGGAGAAGCCACCACCACCCACAGCTCCAATCTGTGCATGCAGCCATTGGATCCCAGTGTCCTCGGAGCTCAAACCTCCCCACCTGGCCCTGCAGATGGGGCTGGGGTCACCGTTGGGTGGAGCCAGTAAGGCTGGAAAATCTATTCCGCTTCCTCACTTGGGAGGGAGCAGCAATGTTTGAGCCACTGCTGGGCCTGGCCCAGGGTGCAGGCCAGTCTGTGCCCACGAATGTGTGTGGGTGCTTGTGCATGTGTGAACCGTCTATATATATATATATTTTTAAGACAGTGTCTTTCTTTAATGGAAGTCACCAGCTGGGACAAGCTGGCTGGCCCATGGGCTTCAAGGCTGCATTCTCTCTGCCTGCCCAGCACTGCGCTGTCGCTGTGCGCAGCTCTCTTTCTTTTCCTTTTTTTTTTTTTTTTTTTTTTTTTTTTTTTTTTAAGTTCTGGGGTTAAAACATAGCATATGGTTCCAGGGAAACACTTTATCTCCCTTGTGTGAGGGAACCTTACAGAGGACAGACATATCACCCTGGCTTAGAGCTGGCCTCCTCTTTCTCTAATGGCCCCACGTAACTTTCTATCCCAGTCCAGGCATTCCTGGCTTCTTCAGAAGCCGACATTGGGACTGTGTCTCCTCTTGCTCACCGACTTCTTGTCTTTGGTGTGAGTTGTTCTGAGCTTTGCAATGACGTGAGCATCCATGCCCAGTGAGATGCCCAGGAAGCCTGTTTTTCTGCAGGAGAAAGTCTCGAAAACTTCTAGCTCAGTGATGCTGGGAGGCCGCTCCCCACCAGTGTTATTTAGAGTTTGGCTGTGTGCTCAGGTGGATGGGAACTTGTGTCATTGGACAAAGAGCTAGAAGCATCTTGGGGTCTGACTCTTGCTATGCTGTGACTATATACACACCTCGTGTGCTCAGGTGAAGTGCAGGCTCTGGGGTCTGTCAATAGGTGTTCTCTGAGTGGAAATGAAGTTTCTAGAGACACTTGGAAGCCACACTCTATCTAGCATGTACACACATGTGTGTGTGACTCTACACACACACACACACACACACACACACACACACACACACACACACACAGGTGATTGCCTGTGCTTGAGTCCGAGATGAACATGTGCCGTATCCCAGGCTGCCTCATCCCCAGCTATTCATCTCTCTTTAACCTTCATGTCCTGGCTGGGGCAGGTCACATTGCCAAGTCTCACATAGTTCTTATGAAATGTGACTTCAGGAATGGACTGTGTCTTGGGCCATGTGTTAGGGTTTCTATTGCTGTGATAAAAACACCATGACCAATAGCAACTCAGAGAGGAACGGGCTATTTCAGCTTACAGCTCTCAGGTTCGCTCCATCACTGAAGGGGGTCAGGAACCCGATGCAGAGGCCATGGAGGGGTGCTGCTTACCGGCTTGCTCCCCATGCCTTATTCAGTCTGCTTTCTTCAAGCTGGCAAGGCCACCACCCTAGAGGTAGCCCCATCCAACAATGGGCTGGGCCCTCCTCCCACATCAATCAATAAGAAAATGCCTCACAGGCTTGTCTAGAGACCAAGTTGGCGGGGCATTTTCTCAATTGTAGTTCTCTCTTCCCAAGTGGCCGTAGGTCAAGTTGACATAAAAATTCCCCAGGACAGGCTCCCAGGTTCTGTTTGGTCCTGGATTCCCTTCATGTTGCTCCTCCTGTTGGATAATGTCCAGTTTTGGACACTGTCCTCTTTCCTAGCAAACCCTGCTTGCCTCCATGTGCCCCCTGCATTGCCTTTTGTCTTGGGGCATCATGCTATTTTTTTCTGTTTTTCATGTTAACAACCTTTATTTTTCATGTTGCAAATATTTCTAGATACCACTGTGAGAAACTCCGAAAATATAGGTTAATACAAATAAAAATCAGTTAAACCTCCCCCTGAGATGTTAACACTGTCAATATTTTGCTGTTTTTCGAGTCCTTTAACACATACATACATTTGCGGATTTCATTCCATAAAATTTGATATCTTGCTTTCCCAGTTAATGGTATGTAATGAGAATTCCTTGCCTGGTACTAAAGATTTGAAACATACTTTTAAATGTCTGTAAATTATTTTGCATCTCAGACTTTTTTTTAAATGCCTTTATATAAATTTTTGAAAGGAGTGGTCCTGTCGTGTCTGTGGCTGTGTCTAGGTCAGGGAACTAGGTAAGCACCAAGTGGAAACGGTGGCCGCCTGGTAGGTTGTTTTGGGGCAGGGCAGGGAAGCCGAGACGTGGAAATAGGACCTTGGTCTCATCCTATAGCCCAGGGCCCGCCATGAGCCTGTTAGCATCCTTACATTTGGCCTGATGTGTCAGGAGCCTTGAATTGCAGGGTTACCTCTGTCTCTACCTCATGAGTGCTGGCATCACCCTGTGGGTCACCACATCTGGCTTGAGGAAGTTCTACACAATGATAAGCAAATAAGCTATTTGCTTTAGTCTTTCATGTGTATGTGTGTGTGTTTATGTATGTGTGTGTGTGTGTGTGTGTGATGTATGTGTGTGTTTTAGTTCCTGTTCATGTATATGTGGAGGCCCAAGATTAACATCAAGCATCCTCCTTATCCTCTCCATTTAATTTAAAAATATTTTATTTTTAAGTGGTGTGTGCGTGCATGTGTGTACATGTGTGTGTGCATGTGTGTACATGTGTGTGCATGTGTGTGTGCACCCATGTGCACGTGTATGTGCATGTGTACATGTGTGTGTGCATGTGTGTGTGCACGTGTATGTGCATGTGCGCGTGTACATGTGTGTGTACGCATGTGTGCACGCGCGTGCATGTATGTGTGTGAGTGTGTACGCGCGCATGCGTGTGTGCATATGCATGAGTACTGATGCCCACTAAGGTCAGAGATGTCAGATCCTCCAGAGCCACAGTAACAGGCAGTTGTGGGTACCTGACTTGGGGACTGAAAACTGAACCCAGGTCCTCTGTGACAGCAGCAAGTACTCTCAATTGCTGAGCCGTCTCTCTAGCCCCTCCATCTGATTTTTGGAGATGGCATTGCTCACTGAACCTGGAGCCTGCTGTTGTGGCCACCCAAGAGCTCTGCCCAGTACTGGGGTGTTGGGCATGCATCTCTGGGCCCAGTTTTTCTCACGGGTGTTGCAAGAATCCTAATTGGTCTTTTAATAAATGCCTAAAGCCAGATATTGAGGAAAAGCTGTAAACTCAGAGAAACAAAGGAACAAGCTACAGCTACTTCCTAACACTACCGAATCCTCAGGCCTAAAGGGATAGATCCCGTCCCCAGGAATCCTCAGACTGAACAGAGGAAGCAAAGGGAACCGGAAGGGTGAAGAGCCGAGCTCCTGCCTCCTCTGGCCTTATATTCCTCTGTGCCCAGCCATATCACTTTCTGTCTCGACCTTCCTAGTCCTGGGATCAAAGGTGTGTGCCACCACTGCCTGGCTCTGTTTCTCTTTTGTACCGGATTAATCTGTCCAGGCCTTGAACTCACAGATGGATCTCTACTTCCCGAATGCTAAGATTAAAGGTGTGTGTGTGTGTCACCACTGCCTGACCTTTGTGGCTAACACGTGGCTGGCTCTGTCCTCTGATCTTCAGGCAAGCTGTATTTGATACACAGTGTATCACACATGAGTGTTGGAGTGAGTCTTTATGCTTGTCCAGGAAGCGCTTCACCCCACAGAGGCGCTGCCCTGCCTCCCCAGTTGTCATCTTTAAACCCCTGACACATGCTAATAACTTCTCATTGGTTTCTTAAATAATGAGGCTCTGGATGGAGGGAAGCATTTGAGTGTCTTGTGTACGGAGATGCACACCATAGCATTTCTTTTCAAACTAGATGCAGGAAAGTGTTTGAATGTCTTGGGTACAGAGATGCACACCATAGCGTTACTTTTCAGACTAGAGATCACAGAAGTGTCTACAGTTGGGTAAGGAGATGAAGAAAGACTTGATGGATCTGCTCCAGGCTGTTATGAGCTGTTAAAAGTTATGTTTAGGAAGTGTCTGTCATAATCCCAAGTGCTTTTGTGTCATATTCATAGGGAGCAACAGGATACAGAATAGGAATGATGTAATCAGATTGAATGATGGGTAATTGTTTTCCTTCTGTCTGTTTTTCTACAGTAAGTCTGTGTTAAGCCCCCCCCATCCCTCTGCCTCTCTCTGGTTTTTATTATTTTTTTATTATGTGTGTGTGGGGGAGTTGTTTTATTTTGAGACAGGCTTTTCTGTGTGGCCCTGGCTGTCCTGGAACTAGCTCTGTAGACCAGGCTGACCTACAGAGATTCTCCTGCCTCTGCCTTCTGAGTGCGGACCATTTGGTATGTGTACTTCTCCTATATTAAATAGAAACAGGAATATGCATAGTTATCAACCTTATTTTTTCAAATATCTATAAAAATGCCATAACATTGTGTTGCTATAACAAAATGTCTGAAGTGGATACTTTAAAAAGAAAAAAAAACAACAACAATTTAGCTCCCAGTGTGGAATCCAAGAGTATTTGCTACCCTTCATGTTGCTGAATCACATCCTGGTAGTGGAACAGAAAAAGGAAATGGATGTGGATTCAAAATAATCCTCCTTCTTAGCAGCCAGTTCCATCCAGTGTGACCCAACCCCTTCCAAGAAGACCTTCCTTAAGATCTGGTCACATCTACTTGGCCCCCATGGCTCAAGGGTGCCACACCTCATGCTAGGGGACAAACTGCATTGAAATCATTGCAAGAGATGTGTGCTGAAGCGGAGCATTAGGACACAGAACTGAGCCCAGAGGAAGGGGCAGCCTGGAAGTGGGAAGAGAAAGAGATGAAGCTGACACCCAGCCAAAAGTCTGGAAAGTGTATGGAACTGTAAAAGGAGCCTCTAATTAAAAAAGAAAATTGCTAAGGATGGACACACACGGCAGTCTCGTTCTAAAAGGAGCAGCCGGTCTCTGTTCCCGCTTCGTTTGCTGGGCTCTGTCTCCGCTAGGACAGGCTGTGTTTGGGGAAAAGCCAGCCAGGCTGCGGAGGTTCTGGGGCAGGAAAATCTGCAGGGTAGTGGGCAAGGGGAGGGCTCTGCCGTGAATTCTTCCCTCTTGGGAAGGTAGATCCACATGACAGACATTTGAGAGAAGGTGCCAGCAACCTTTGGCAAGATTTTCTTTCTCCCTCCCTCTCTCTTCCTTCCTTCCTTCCTTTTTTTTTTTTTTAAAGATTTATTTATTATGTACACAGTATACAGAAGAGGGTACCAGATGTTATCATAGATAATTGTGAGCCACCATGTGGTTGCTGGGAATTGAACTCAGGACCTCTGGAAGAGCAGTCAGTGCTCTTAACCTCTGAGCCATCTCTCCAGCCCCCTGCCTTCCTTTTTTTATGTGTAAATGTATGTGACAATTTTCTGAACCATTTGAGAGTATGTTGCAGACACAATGACCCTAAATACTTACTTTATATTTTCAACAGTATCAGACTCTTCCCATAGGAAGGAAACACCTTAGGACCAGAAGTTACCCCCACCATGGTACTGTCTGATCCTAAGGCCCCCATTTAAATCTGTCAGCTGTCTCCATAACATCCTTCACCTTAGAAGTGGTGGTCATTATCAGCTGCATTTTGCTCCTGGGGCAGCAGGTTTTGGCTAATTTGGTCTCCTTCCTTGTGGGTGGTTTTTTCCCTTCTTTCTCCTCCTGTTGGGTGTCCGTCCCTACATTTGAGTTGGTCTGATATGCCCTTAGGGCTTGTTCAGGTCAGACATTATAGGGGTAGAAATATCTCTGAAGAATTGCTGTGTTCCATGTGCCATATAAGGTAGCACGTGGCAGCTACTTCTGACCACTAACAGGTTTCTTTTTCAATGTGTAAATTGTTAACAGCTTTATTAAGACATAATTCTCATGTTGCGAAGACTGCCTTTTTTTTTTTAATAATTTTTTTTGATTTATTTATTTATTATGCATACAGTTTTACAGAAGAGGGCACCAGACCTCATCATAGATGGTTGTGAGCCACCATGTGGTTTTGCTGGGAATTGAACTCAGGTCCTCCGGAAGAACAGTCAGTGCTCTTAACCTCTGAGCCATCTCTCCAGCCCCGCGAAGACTGCCTTTTAAAAAGTTTATTCTGGGGATGAGGGGAGCTCGTGGATAAAGTGCATATGTTGCAAGCATGGGGGCCTGAGTGTATATTGCTAGCTATGAGATGTGATTGTAGTCAGCACTAGGTAGGAGGCGGCAGAAGGATCCCTGGGGTTTGTTGGTCAGCCAGCCTGGTTGTGAGCCCAGTTAAGAGACCCCCGTCTCAGAGAACACTATGGAAAGACACTTAATGTTCACCTCTCCTCCACAGGCACGTCAGCTCCATTGGCAGTTCCCTCCCCCGCTCTCCTCCCCTCCCCTCCCCTCCCCCAGCCTCTAGCACTCCACTTCATCCGTAGAGTCTCCTTCTGGACATCACTCTTAATTAGAATCATACACTAAGTGGCACTTCTGTACCTGGCTTCTTTTCCTTACTGTAGATCTTCAAGCCTCATCCTTATTGCTGCATTTATTCCTTTTTATGGCCACTCAATATTCTTTTGGATGGATATACCATTGCTTATGGATCATTCACCAGTAAATGGGCATTTGGTTTATTTCCACTTTTTGGCTATTTGAAATGGTGCTGCCCTGAGCGTTTGTGCCCAAATTTCTTTGTGGATGTATGTGTCTCGGACTTCATTCTATTGCTATGATAATGACAGAAACTTGGGGAGGAAAATTGTATTTGGCTCAGCCTTCCAGGTTAATGAGGGAAATCAGGGCAGAAGCCATGGAGGAATGCTGCTCACCAGCTCACTCGTTGCTATCATGTTCAGCAACCTTTATTATCCAGTCCAGGCCCACCTGCCTAGGGATGGTGCTGCCCACAGGGGGCTGGGCTTTCCCACATCAATGAAGATCATTTTCACAGGCATGGTCACACCCAGTCTGATCTGGACAATCTGTCAACTGAGACACCCTCAATGTACCTGAGCTGTGTGATGTTGACAGCTTACCCTAACTAGGACATTATGTTTTAATTCTGGTTGTGTGTCAGGGGCCCTCAAGACGACTGACTCCTGGATTCAGTGGTTCAGTAGGAGGTCTTGCTGTTGGATTCAGTGCATGGTCTTCCTCACAACTGTGATTTACTAAATCAAGGGACATAAAGCAAAGTTAACCAAGGAACAAACGCAGAGCCAGGAGTCAGGGGGCAGCAGGTGCATGTTTCCAGAGTCCCCTCCCGGTAAGCTGCATAGAATGCATCTGCAGCATACATTGTGACTACGTAAAGGACTATCACAGGCCTACTCCTTAGAGAATGGCCTTGTCAGCACCTCTGCATAATTTACTGAAATCCCGGGCCCCAGGCAAAAAAAGCAGGTGCTCCGTGTAAGTCTGTTTGTATGATCTCGTTCAGTGGGTCTCTTCATCAGTCAGCAGTGGGGGACACTCAAGAAATTCACCTTCCCAGAGACTGGCCACAGCTCAACTTTGGAAGCGGGCCTTTCTGAGGATGACTCTTGAGCCTCCCAGGATGACTCTTTTTTTGTATGGCCAGGATCAAAATGACCGGCTCAAATACTAAGTCCTTGTCTTCATTTTTATTGTCAACACAACCAAGAATTGCCCACAAGGAATGCTTGGCTCTATCACTTTGGCCTGTGGTCATGTCTGTGGGGATTTCTTTTGACTGTTGATGGATTTGGGAGGGTCTTGGGCCGAACCATTACTAGGCAGAGGTGGGCTGAGCTGAAACCAAAGAGAGTGAATGAATTAGAATCGGCATGTCTCATGGGTTCTGTGCCAGGTTTCTGCCTCAACCTCCCTCAGTGACAGACTGTGATGTGGACTGTCAGACAAACAAACTCTTTTCTACCCCAAGGCGGCTTTTGGTCACAGTGTTTATCATAACAGGAAAAGTGACTAGAACACTCCACTTGGCAACTTCCTGCTGAACTACTTCAGAGTTACCTACCGCGCCATCTCCGTAACCTCCTGGCATTGCTGAGGCCTTCCGTTTCCCGAATTCCTGCCAGCAATTTCACTGTCATTTTTCTGGGTATAGCCATCCTGGTGGGGTTAACTCAAGTTAGTGATTTATAAGCGTTTAGAACAAAAAGGAATGATCAGAGGTAGTCAAAAATGAGTTCTCCAAGAACAGTTCTACCAGCCAAATCCTTTATTTTACTTTAAAAAAAAAAATTTGCTCTGAACTAGCTGAACTAGGGCCAATGTCTGCATTTCAGCCTTTCATGGGCTTTTCATAAAAAAGTGGAGAGATGAGTTTTTTTCAGACGGCCTAGTAAGCTCTTTGCTAGAGGTTGGTGAGTGATGCTAGATCGGAGATTAAGGCCTCTGATGATTCCTTCTCCTCAGCTCAGCCATTTACACTTATGCCCCAAATCTGGGTGGCACACAGATGTCAGCCCATCTAGTCCAAATTTGTCCACTGCTCAAAGCAGACAGACAGACATAGAGCTATGTTGTCAAATCTGGTCCCTGGTCCCACAAAGATCTGGATAGCATGAGATGGCAGACAGAGCCTGAAGATATAGATATGAAGAAGATATAAGACAGACCCACAGCTGCAGGGTGGCTGAGGCAGGTTGAGATTGATTCTGCTCTTTACCCAAATGGAGTGATTAAGTCACGTACTGCAGCATGTAGTGTGGAAAGGTGTGCCATCCCAGAGAGTGCTGTGGCTGAGCATGGGGGATTCAGAGGTTACTGATGAGCTACCTGTTGACAGAGCAGGGCTGTTCAGCAAGGGTGACATGAGTGAATGTGTGTCATGTGGAAGATGCTTCTTCCTTCTGGACACTAGGGGAGAATAAATGTGATGATGGACTCAGGAAGGACTTGTGACATTGTGCAGCTGATGTGGCTGCCCAGTAAGGTGAACTACCCCACCCCACCCATCACTGGATTATCCATATCCAAGGAGAGATAGCTTAGAGATATGAATGAGACAGAAGGATCCGGAGTGACCTCCGAGGTCTTTAGGACCTCAGGATCACATTGTTCCTGTCCATGCCTTTGGACAAGTCTCTTCATGAGCCCCTTGTATCCCTACATGTCTGTTTAAGCATTTTGGGCCCTGTAGACTCCTCTAAAGAGTGACTCTGAGCAGCCTTTACTCAGTGGCTAGGTCATGTCTGTGTCATGGCGTCCACATAAAGCCTCTGGGTTAAGCTGTAAGGCCAGTTTTCCTATTTGCTTTCCTTTCTCTATTGAGTAGGTATTTAACAAGCCTCTCCCATGTGTCAGTGCCTAGACAGTGGAGGGCGTGGAGCACGCATAGCGGGCAGGAGACTGAACTGAAGATTGTAGGAAAACCGCTTGACCCTGGACACCTGGGTACCTGTTTGGTTGGTTGGATTTTGAGTCAGAAGTCGCATGCAGCCCAGGCTGGCCTCTACCACAGTACATAACCAACATGATCTTGAACTGGAACATGAGCTGACTCAGGCAGGGCTGGAGCTGAAGACCCCATGCACACACATCTTTCAGCCAGGACCTGAAGGAAGATGAGCAGCTGGTAGGGGGAGAGGAGAGCATTGCCCCCTCAGCATAGCTCCAACTGCAGCCCACGCCCAGGCCTAGCAGGTACTTGCTAGGTGTGTGCACGCTTATCTGATACCCAAGCATCTGGGCCTGAGGGGCAGCGTGTGTGCATTTGAGGGCTTGCACAGAGAGGCAATTGTGATGCCTTCCCAGTCCAGCCCCAGATGACCCAGGGACCATTTGTGCCTTTGGCCACCTCTGTCATCCTTCACCTATGGGACTGGCTGTGAGAACAGAGAGACCACAGCCCAGAGGGGACAGCTCTGGTGAGCCTGGATAAACACCTGTGATCCCCACGGTTCCTTCTGGACACTCACCTCTTTCTAAGTAGGGGTAGGATCAGGGTGGGGTGCAGCAGCTCCCACACCTCTGCATCAGCTTTTCTACAGGTTGTGTTCTGAAATCATGCTGCTAATGCCCTACCCCACACTACCAACTGCCATGGTGGGGGTGGGAAGGGGGGCGGCTCATAGGAGAGAGGGAGGGAGGACTCTATTCTCTCTTCACACGCATACCCAGCAATTATTCTCCGCTATTGCCAATTCGAGATAAGTAGAAAATAACAGAGGAATGGAGACAGGCCTCCAGGCCTGTGCCTAGTTCTCGCCATGCATTACCATGGCACTGGCGTGGGCCAAGGGAGCTGGCAGCCCCGCAGTGGATTATGCATGATTGTGCTGCTGTTCTGGGGAGACAAAAGTGTTTCAGTCTGGCTAGGTTTGCATCCTTAATCACTTTCCATCTCGGACCCTTGGTTTCACTATTTGTGTCATGGGGACATGGTGTTAGAGCATCCTGGCATTCAGAGTCCAGGCCACACTTCTGTGAGGTCGTTCCCCTGTGGATTTTGGTCACAGCAGCAATGGTCACGAGAAGAGATGGCTTCTAAGTCTGAGGACTGGGAAAATGGCTGAGCACAGGAAATGCAGCATGGCTTGCTGTAGAGACAGATGCTGCCGCAGGAAGCCCAGGGCAGAGTAAACCAAGGCCGACAGTGTTTACAAACACTGAGGAAGGGGAACGAGCAAGTACAGGCTGTGGAGAGCTTTGGATGTGGCTCAATTGGTAGAGTGCTCACCTAACATGCAGGAGACCCTGATTCTATTTCCAGGACCACATGAGAGGTGGAGACAGGGTTAGCAGTTTAATATTATCTTTGGCAGTGTACTGAGTTAGAGGCCAGCCTGGGCTACATGAAGCCCTGACTCAAAAAACAAGCAAATATATCATACAATATAGATCAAATATCTTTAATAATAATTTAAAAAGTCCCAAATGAAAGTCGAATGTGGTGTCACACACCTTTGATCCCAGCATTTGAGAGGCAGCTTCTGCAAGTGGATATCTGCGAATTCAAGGCCAGCATGGTCTATGTAGCAAGTTTGAGGCCAAACAGAGCCATACAGTGAGGCTTTATCTCAAAATAAGTAAATAAAAAATACCAAAAGACAAAACCCCACCCAAGTGAGGGCCTGGAGAGGTGCTTCCGCAGTTACAGCATCTGGTGCTCTTCCAGAGGACCTGAGTTTAGTTCCCAAAAGCTACATGGCAGCTATAACTGCAGGTACCACCTGTAACTCATTCCAGGGAATATGTCGCCCTCCCTAGCTTCTGGAGGCACCGGGCATGTACTTGTTACATGCATGTACATGTACATAGATGCAGACAAAACCCCCATAATATAAGATAAAAATAAACAGACTTTCAAAGAAACCCTGAAGTGATCCAGACTCTGAAATTTTGGGGGAGACAGTATGACTTCACAAATGAAAACTGACTTCATGTAACAGGTCATATTCAAAACACAGATG
Source organism: Sigmodon hispidus (assembly GCA_004025045.1). Lineage (NCBI taxonomy): Eukaryota > Metazoa > Chordata > Mammalia > Rodentia > Cricetidae > Sigmodon > Sigmodon hispidus. Next base: position 120,500 of record PVIH01004095.1, read on the forward strand.
CAGTAAAAGTACTGTGTAAAATTATGCTCAGGTTATGTTTCTACGACATATAGGAAGAACACAAATTTCCTGTTTAGACTTGTGTCCCTCTCTAGAACATTTCATTATGTATATACAGATATTTGGAATATTGAGAAAAAAATCCAAAATTGAGAAGTCTCTGGTTCTAAGCATTTGAGATAGAGGATGCTCGGCTGTGGGATACAGGTGGTCCTCTGTGTGGCCCGGGGAACCAGCCACAGCATGTAAGGAACTGTTAAAGGCAAGTCAATGCCATGCCCCAGACCTACTAAGTCAGAAGCTTGGGGAGCAGCTGCACTGGTCTGGTCTCACAGGCCCCTGGCTAGCACTCGAAAGCTGATAGGTAAGGTGGGGAGTAGAAGGGCCTGGGAGATCCATACCAGGACTCCGAAGGCCAAGGAGGAAGGTCAGCTAGTGTTGGTTTATCCCTGCTTTGAAGGCAGGCATTTTCGCTTCCTCCTTCCCTGGCTGAACCTTCTGGATTGTGGCTGAGCAATACCGCCTGTATTGAGCAGATCTTGCACAGAGAGTGGTACACTAGCCAGGGGATGGTGGCAGAGATGAGATTAGAACTCAAGCTCTGCGTCCTGTCTACTGCGCCCATTGCTTCCCCAGCTACCAGCACTTCCTGCAAAGCAGGATTTGCACTCCATTCCATGGTCACCCTAGAGCTCTGTCCCCACCCCCTCAGCCCTCCTCCCGCATCATGCAAATGAGGAAGACTCTGGGGATGAGGAAGCAGGGTGGGCACAGATTGTCACTGTGTGTCCCTCAGTCTCCAGGGCTCAGTACAGCTAGGGAACAAACTCCAACAGTCCCGTGGGGCTGGCAAGGCTTTCAGTGCTGAGACTTGCAAATAGACAGTCCTCAGCACTCTGATAGTGTTTACTGTGTCCTGGGCTGGGTTCTTTCAGGGAAACTGGGACAAGGCAGGTATAGTATCTGGTTTCAAGGAGCTCCTGGTTCACAGCCATAAAATTCACAAATAACAGTAACCAGCTAGGGTCCAAGGGAGCCCTTGATATCTAGGGTAGGACAGCATAGTCCATAGAGACTCACATATCCGTAGGGGACAGACCTGACATCATTCCCAGCCCTCTTGATGATCTGTTTGGACGGGTCACCCCACTTCTGACCCAGCTCCATATATATAGATGGTGATTCACAGTACTTTGCCAGGAGAAAAGGGGAAGAGGGGGACAATTGTGTTAAATTGAGACAGGTACTTGCTCTGTGAGTAAATGAGCTCTTCCTCTTCCCTTGAGAGAGAGAGGATTGCCTTAAACAGAGGAGAACAGGAAAGAGTACATGGATGAGGTGGCTTTTATTTATTTATTTTCCTTTGCAATACTGAGGATCAAAAGAAGGACCTCATACACGATGAGCAGGCTCCTACCACTGAGCCACACGCCCTGTCTAGGAGGGTGGTTTAGATTCCTTCCAGGAAACCTCTGGGCGATCTCTGGTATGGAATGACTGGAGCAGAATAGCTTTCCAGGCAGCTCTGATTGAGAATGAAATTGCGCTAAGACCTTGGCAGAGGGTGTGGTGGGCGCCATTGGCCACCAGCATCATCTCACTGGGGTCTGGTCCCCTGCTCTTTCCCGCAGATGATGCGGTTTTCGTGGCAGAATTACCGCCGATATGCGATGGGCAAGAACGAGCTCCGGCCACTCACGAAGGACGGCTATGAGGGCAGCATGTTCGGTGAGTTGACGCAGACCCTGGGGCCACTGAGTGCAGCTTCACTTTGGTCTGCTCTTTTCAGGGTTCTCCAAGCTTCTGTCCACCGGTGCAGCCTTGCTCTGTGCAGTGGAGCTTGGGAAGGTGAGGATGGCGAGAGACAAGGTTTGATGATGTGAACACGGAAGACTGGGCAAGTTCACTTTCCTGGAGGGTGGTGGTGAGATGACATTGTCTCCATAGAGCAAATAGGTATAAAGATACTTGGGTTCAGCTGCCTTTAGATAAAATTCTGGGATGTTGTTCATATTGCCTGGTGACAGCAGATTGGCCACATACCCTTGTGTTAATCCTGCAGTCTGCTGGCTGCCACCTCCCTGCTTGTTCTCTGGACCCAGGACCCCTTTATGCATCTCCTAAAGTCTGCAAGCCCCTCCTCCAGGTAAAGATGTCACTCTAGAGAGAAGATGCTCTGGACAGCCCAGCCATCTCCTTCCTTTAGAAAGATGCTGTGCTGGACCAGACAACCTGGGATGGCAGCACCATATCCCCCAGTCCCCACTCCTGAGGATACAGGTTACTGAAGTTGGATCTAGAGAAGCAGGGCTGAGCTGGAAATCCCCCAGAGAAATCTGAAGGGCAGCTGGGTACCAGGGCTTATGTGTGGACCTCCCTGGGTCAGTGTTGGTGTTTAGGAGACATGATCCAAACCCGCATCCTCTTCCCACAGTCCATTCTAGAGGCTCTCTGCCTGTGCAGACGAGTCACCTCTGTAGTAGTAGATGTGGATTTGAACAGCTTTACACATCTGTGAGTGTAGGAGGAAAAAGGATCCAAAAATTACAAAGCAGGCCAAAGGGATGAACAGATTAAAGTTGATCTGTGTTGCAAATGTAGCCTCTGTCGACATCTTTATCTCCTTTTGGTTTTCCCTCTTGTGCATTTAGCCTTGTAATTGACTCTGAGGGACAGACATGGGGTAAAGTGTAATCATTCTATAAATGATAAAGAATGTGTGTTGTTGGCTTTCTTCTTTCTGTGGTCAAATACCTGTCAGAAACCAACTTAAGGGAGGGTGAGTGTGTTTGGCTCACAGTCTAAAGGTTCACAGGCAGGAATGTGAGGGGGCCGTCGCCACTGTTTCCATGGCGAGGAAGTAGCGAGATATGAATCCGGTGCTCAGCTTTTCAATTCAGACTGTGGCCTGCCTGACTACACTCAGAGATGTGTCTCTGATTTTAAATCTAGTTAAGTTGACAGGGAATATTAACTACTGCGGACTATTTGTATTAATTTTTTTAAATTTTCGAACCAGGCATAGTGGTATATACTTTTAATCCTAGCACTTGGGAGGCAGAGGGAGGGAGATTTCTGTAAGTTTGAGGCCAGTCTTTACATAGTGAGTTCTAGGACAGTCAGGGTGATATATAGAGAGAGACCCTGCCTCAAAAAAAAAAAAAAAAAAAACCCAAAGCAATAATAATGAAAGCAACAATAATGATAATAATTAATATTTGAGGTAGTTCTCACTGTGTTGCCCAGTCCCATGTTGAACTCCTGGGTTCAAACAGGCCTCCTGCCTCAGCTTCCTGAGACAGTCTGCCCAGCTCATATGAATCATCCCCTTTCTTCTCTGTAAAGGAGAACTAGTGTGCGCGGTAAAGTGTTCATGTTTGAAACTGCCCAGTGCAGACCCAGCTATTACTCAAGTTTTACAGGAATCACTTCTAGCGGGGAACTGGGCTAAATCCGACCCATTTGGTATGATTCCCAAGACCTAGGATTTATTTATTTGTTCATGTTTTTTCAAGACATGATTTCTTTGTATAGCTCTGGTTGTTTTGGAACTTACTCTGTAGACCAGGCTGGCTTTGAACTCACAGAGATCCATGAGTGCTGACATTAAAGGCGTGTGCTACCACCTGGCTCAGCCTAGGGTTTAAGTCACAGCCCTTCAGGACTTTGTCAAGAGAGCAACAGAGCGCTAGGATCCTGGAAGGATGGAAGGAACAGACCCCCGAGTCAGAAGACCTCTGTGCCAATCCTCTCGCTGTCCCTAGCCATGTGATTGTGCCCAAGTCACTTAACCTCTCTGGGCTCCAGATGGTACAGCTTTTGTCCCGGGGCTTCTGTGAGGACATGGGAACTTGTGTGAGTACCCAAAGGACCATGTGTTGGGAGTGAGGGATGCTTTCTACTGAAGTCAATGACCCAGGAAACCTGTGATGAGCTCTGAGGTCCCTTGGACATTCTGACTCCTAGGTTGGAGCCTAGGAACCCATTGTCTGGTCCCTACAGCACTTTTGGCAGTAAGCATGCACTCCAAGGTGTCCTGGTGGCCTGGGGGAGGGAAGGGATTGGGCAAGCAGACAGGAAGTTTGCTTCAGTCATTGGCTCTTGCAGTCTCCTCACTGTTGGGTGCTGGGCCTGGCTTTGGCTGTCTGGAACTCAAGGGGTGAGTGACACAGCTAAATCTTCACCAATCCATCCAGACTCACACTAGCTCCCCTTTCCTGGCACTCTCTGGAGCCTGTCCAGGGTCTTCAGAAAGGAACAGGTAGAGATAAATGGCCGTTAGACAGTTCTGTAAATAATCCTTATCAGTATGACATTCTGGGGTTAGATAGACCTAGGTCCAAACTCAGGCTCCCCTGCTTCTTTGTTGAGTGATCTTGGGCTAGTATTTTCCCTACAGCCGTTTCTGGGTGATGGAGACACTGGTGGCCCTGAATGCAGCCTGAGCCTGCCTGTCTCAGAGCTCTTGTCAATGGTGACAGTTCTCAGAATTCAGAGCCCATGAGAGCACACCCAGAAGACAAGGCTCCATTCCCAGAGCCTGGGAGACTGTCCCAGAGGTAGGAGCAGCTGCGTCGGCCCGTATTCAGCCCTGTACTATACTTCGGCTTTTTTCCTGGACCCACAAGGGATTGTTGGGTGACCTCTGCCATTACCAATGACCTTAAGTAGGCTGAGCCCTATAATCACAGGATGCCCCAGGGTAGACAGGAATAGGCAGACCCACCCTGTCTGGCTGAGTAAGACTCAAAAGGAGACCCTGCCCAGTGCCCCTGTGTGCAGCACTTGGATGAGATGGGCTCCCATAGCCTGGTCCTGGGGACTGCACTGGGTGTCTGCACATGGGGAAGGTCCTGAGATCGTACTGGTGGTCACTGTGTGAGCCTGATCTCTCTGGTCTCCCTGTGTGGCCCCTCACCATGTCAGCCATCGCATGTTGGTCATGCTTGCTGAAGACCACTGTCTCAGTGGTCTGTTCTCGTCCACACCTGACTCAGCAGGCCCGATCGGAAGACACTCCCAAGGCCACCAGAGAAGAAAGCCCACTCTTGGCCTTCACTCAGGCCAGAGCACATGCCTTTTCCTTCTTTCATAAGTTTTCCATAGGAGACACCTACTGTCTGGCTGGATGGCAAAGGGCATGAACTTTAGGTCCAGATAAGCTTACATGGATCTCCTTGGAGTAGGCAGGGGCTGTTTTCTGGGCCTGTGGTAATTATAATCATTTTATATATATTTTGTGTATTGAGAGGTGGAGATCAGAGGAGCCTTCTACAATGTGGGTCCTAGGGATTAAACACTGTTGACAGGTTTGTCAATAGCACCTTTACCTGATGAGGCATCTTGCTGTTCCTGCCCCTGGTAATTACTAGGACGATGTGCCTGGTACCCAGCCCCAAGCACCAAGCAGGCTCTTGGTCAGTAGCTCTTATTACTTCTGTCACAGAGGCCAGTCCACAGACTGGGCCAGAGCCAAGGTACAATGGTAGAAGAGCCAGATTGGCAGCCACCATATTGTAAAGTAAGTTACTTGGTATACAGAGGCCCGGTCTCTTTTCCCGTAGAAGAGGCTGGTCACTAATACCCACTGAAAGACCTGGACTCCACAGCCAGAGGGCAAGGATTTAATGCCACTCTGCTGTTCCTAGCTGTGTGATCTTGGGCAAGTTTCTTAACTTCTCTGAGCTTGTTTGCCCAGCTGCACAGTGAGGCAGCAGCAGGGCTTCCTTCCCTGGAACGTTTTTTAGAGGAAGTGGTTTGAACACACAAACTGATGCGCATGCTCAGAACTCAGGCCACACTCTGCAGATGTCCAGGGTTACGAGCATGGCGCAGGAATAACCCTGAGATCAAACTGTTCTGCTCCCATGTTGTGGGGCAGGCCCAAGTTCACTAGACCCAGAACCCCACAGGGCTGCCTGTCCCCATTGCCCCTGGTAGGAATGCAAGGCCCCTCATTTGAGCAGCCTCTTGGAATTTTGTAACAGGAAATAACTCAGCCTCTTGCCAGCAGAAGGGTTTGAGGTGTCCAGAGCAAGCGATCAGTAACCCTCTTCCTTTGTATTCCATGTCAGCCATCCCGGCTGTGCGCAGTGAGTGCCCCTCTTTCTATCAGTGTGGTGAGAACTTGGTCCTTTAGTGACAGAAATGTCGCAGGATGGAGTTTTTTTTGTCTCTTGATAGTGTGGCTGCTTTTTTGTCTGTTATTTTGATTTTTGTTTGTTTTACTTTTTGATTTTTTTGAGACAGGGTTTCTCCCTGTAGCTTTGAAGCCTGTTCTGGAACTCACGTTATAGACCAGGTTGGCCTCGAACTCACAGCGACCCGCCTGCCTCTGCCTCCCGAGTGCTGGGACTAAAGATGTGCTTCCTCATGCCTGGCTCGTTCCTTTGTTTTAGAGTTGGGGAAGCTAGGGCTCAGAGAGGAGAGGGGACTTGGAGATGACATTGCACATTAACCCCAGTGGCTCAAGTCCCAGGTCACTGTGCTGTGCAGCATCTGGAGATTAGCCAGATGTCACATGTGACCTGCCACTGTGGCCCGGTATTCTCAGGGCTTCAGGATAGCCTTTCAGCCTCCCAGGAAGTGTGGGATTTGGGGTTACATACACATCGCTCCAGACACCACAGATGCATTTTCTAGTGAACCCCTCATGTCCCTTATGAGGTGTCATCTACTCACTGTACCCCCATTTCATGGGAAAGAGATCAGAGCTAGGATTTGCAGGAGCTAAATCCCAGGGGTAGCTCAGTCTCTGAAGCCCAAGCAGTAAGCCGCCACCATGCTGCCTTGTCCCTGGTGAGCACAGTGGAGGAGGCAGGACAGAAAGCTTGTCTCAGGGTTGGTCCACCTTCTCTGTACACCACAGCTAGGGTCCACATCACCTGTCTCTTGGCCTCAGTACTGGACATGAGCCAAGCTTTTAGGGCTCAAAGGATGTTGTGTCTTCCACCTAGAAAATCTGCCCAGCATCCTTAGGAACACCTGCTTGCAGCCTGCTCCTTGCAGCTGAGCTCGGATTTGAGAGTCAGGCCAGTCTGGGTTTCAATCCTGGGTCTGCCACTACTCATCCTTGGACATATAGTTTCTTGGCCTCTCTGCACTCAGTTTCTCTGTCTGCACAATGGAGACAGCAATAGCTTCCTCCGATGTAAGAATGAAATGCAGCTGCCATGGCGTGTTAAACACCTGGTACAACACCTGCCCACTCATCAAATGGAAGCCACTGTCAGCTTTCTACCTGCTAATTAATAATAATGACTCTAATTCAAATCCAGAAAAGAGCAGTGTCTGGCACACAGCATGCTCTTGATGTATTGTAGAAAGAGTGAGCAGCCTGCCACAGTCTCTGCCTGGGCTGTTTTCCTTGTTCCCAGCCTGGCTCTCATTGCCTTTAGTGGCCTTGACCTCTTGCCATGAAGTGCGCAAAGAGATCTGGAAAAGTAGCTGTCTTGCTTGGTCAGCACATTTGGTTCCCTGAATCTTCACTGTGGAGAACGGAGGTGTTTGTGTGGCCAAAAGTGAAATTCCCCAGCTCCAAGCCAAACCCCAGGGTGACTGTGGAAGCCCCAAATTGGATTCTGTCTCTGCCCATGGATTCCCCAGTAGAATTGCCAACCCAGTCTCCATCATGGGGATGATTCATAGCCATGAGCGAGTTAAGAGGCAAAATGAACATGGTGTGATTTTCGGGTTATAGGCTGGCAGTATTCGGCCTTGGCAGAGAGAAAAATCATCTTTGCCTTGTAAACGGAGCAAATAGGATGCTGAAGAAGGAATAAATCCAGACCCCTCAGTGTCATTTTTACAACTGTTGTAGGGTGTGTGGCTTAGTAGTGTCACCTGCTCACTGTTCGAATGCTCCTGCACACATGTGCATTCTGGCACACGTGTCATTCTTCCTGGTCTCTTTCAGACATGAGGACTCCTCCCCTTCCCCATGGGGCTTTCTGGAAGGAAAGCCAGCTTTGTCAGGTAGGGAGTCTGGTAAGCGACCACATCTCCTTGGAACTCTATCATGCTTCTTAGAGTTTGTTTCTGGGAAGTATTGGTTTTGATTGCGGGCACTCACCTGGGTTCGAATCCCATCCCTGACATTCACCAGCTGAGTGAAATTAAGTAAATTGCAGAATTCTCTGACACTCCGTTTAGTCCTGCGCGAGGCCGGAGGGGGTCCAGACAGAGGGTGGTACCAAACTACCTGGTTTGGGGAGATGGTTCCCTCAGTAAAGTGCATAATGACCCAAGTTTGACTCCCAGATCTGATGTAAAAATGCTGGGCATGATGATGCCTGCTTGTAACCCCAGCACTGGGAATACAAAGCCTGGTGCATCTAGGGAAGGCTAGCCTAGTCTACTTGGCAAGATCCAGGCCAGTAAGCCCTGTCTCAGAGAATAAAGTGGACGGTGCCTAGAGACAAGGAAACACCTGAGGTTGTCTTCTCGTTTTCACACACATGTGCACAGATGCCTGCATGCTAACACATAGAAGAATTTTTTCCTTCTTACATATATGCATTCTGTTCCTTAAAGGATTACATTCATTTATTCATGTGTGTGGTTGTATGTGGGTGGTACACACATGCTTTGGCACATATGTGGAGAGCAACTTTCAGAAATCTGTTCTCGTCTTCCATGTGGGTTTTAGAGAATCGAACTCAGATCACCAGGCTTGGCGGCAAGCACCTTTGCCTGCTGAGCCAGCTCGCACCCCCTTTCCCCAGGACCTTTTCTGTCTCTTTGGTTAATAGCATTCCAAGTTGTGTGTGGGGGGGTACTGTTTCTGTTTTATGAGCTGTTTTTCTGGAGTTCTTCTGAGGAAGAAAAAAGCCATGTCTTGTTCCTGGAACATGAGTGTCAGGCTGGGCAGCTGGCTGATTCTGGCAAGCTATGCACACATTCCTGACTTGGGCTGGAGTTTGCTTTGAGAAATGACTGTCATTAACTTTGCAAGCAGCAACACTGTAGTTCCTTGGACAGAACAGGTCAGGCTCTGGGGCAGCCAGCACCCTCCCAGGAAGTCACATGCTTTGGAAGTCCTGCGTGCTCCATCCGGAGGCCAGAGGGTGGAAAAGCACAGAGGAAATGAACTGGAAACTCAGGCCACTGGCAGATGTGCCTTTGACATGAGGAGCGCAATTGGATGTAAAGTCAGCACCCCCCCCACCCCCCCACCCCCCGCACAAGTTGAAGGACAGGCTGAACCTACAGTCACTGGACAGATGCTGTGGCCCCATGAGGTCTCCCTGGAACCTTGACTGACAATCCCCTAGCCACCATCTGATGGCCAGAATGCCCCTTGAGTCACCCTTGGTGATTTCAGAGTAAACACTCCTCTGCTGCATGATGCACTGGGTTTTCAGGCTTGCGGGCAGCTGGCCGGTCCATGGCAGGGCTCTGCTCACTCTTTTTAGACCTCTTTCTCTTCCAAGCAGTTTCTAATTAAGATGCATTGTGGCCCTTTTCTTTTTCTTTCAAAGTCCCTAGCACAGAGGAGAATTTATTTCTTTAGAAAATATAGTAGCAGGTTGTTGTAAAAAGAATTCTCAGGCGAGAGGCCTGGGTTGGTGTCCCAGCACTGGCGCCGGCTGTCACCAGAGCTCACAATATCCCCTGGGCCTTGTCAGAGTCTGCACAAAGGGTCTGTGCACAGGGCCTGTGCCTTGGACTCCTGGCATTTTACTAAGGCGTTCTCTCTCCCTCTCTCCCCCTCTCCCCCTCTCCCTCTCCCTCTCTCTCTCTCTCTCTCTCTCTCTCTCTCTCTCTCTCTCTCTCTCTGTCTCCCTCTCTCCCTCTCTCTCAGCTATTGCTGATTCTCTTGGCATCTGAAATGTTAGCAACAAGTCTTGCTCCTGTGGAAGCTGAGTGAGTCAGGGTATCTATTCCCAGAGTGAGTTACTGCCATGCATGAAATGATTCATATTGAAATTGACATTGCCTCCCCGTGGCAGTGTGTTCCACCCACTCTCCAAAGACCTTTCTTTCCTTGGAAACAAGGCTGAGCCGACAGCAACCAGCCCCCTCTCTCCTCACAACGCTGATGGCACACACTCACCAAATTTCCGAGCAAATTCTGTGACTCATAGGAATGTGGATTCACACCATGGCGGATCAGCAATGCCAATAGGATTCTCTACAGCCATCTGGTCTGTTGTCTGAGGATGGGGAAGATGGTGCCTGGAGCAGGGACTCCCCTGAGGCTTGACAACGTTGATCTGAACCCTGCTTTTAGAAGATGAGTTTCTTCTCTATAATTATTAAATAGCTCTATCCTCAAATTGAAATATTTTCTGTTGAAAGGGGACTTGGTAAGACCCAGGAAGTAAAGGAAGCTCACAAACCATAGGAAGTTCTTGAAACTTAAAAGATTTACAAAGCCCCACCCCTATGATTATATGAGTCGTGACAGCTGTTAGGAAAGGGAGACTGGCCAGCTGTGCCACCTGTCAATCCCACAGAGAGTTCCAGGGATGCTGGTTTTATGAGTTGTCACCTTGCTGGGGTAATGCAGCTGCCTTCAAGTTGCCCATGCTCATTTAAGTGACCACATTGCCTCACTCAGCTAGACTTCTAGGACCCTTTCTTTGCTCTGTCATCGTGTGTCTCCAGGAAAACCCACAAAATATTTGCTTGGAAAAACAACAGAAACAGCAAGCCCCTAAACCCTGAGGCTTTCCTTGCAACATTCGTACAGTAAAATCATAGGCACACAGCCCTGCAAGTTCTGCACAGATTCAGCTATGTCTGGCCATGCAGACCTGCATGGAGAGGGTTCCTGTGTCATTAGAAGGCTCCCAGGGAGGCTGCTGTTCAGACTCCTGACACCATGGATTTGTTTCTATGACCTAAGCTTTTATTATGTCCTGTACCTTCTGGACTTGGTTCTTACCTGGATATTCTGTTGTGAACAGTAGCTGACCCTTTATCAAGCCTGTCTGCCTATTCTACTCCTGCTAGCCATTTTTTATTTCCAGTATTTGGTGATTTATGTGTAAGCTCCTGTAAAATACTTTTTGATTACCACCGAATGATTTTTGGTACACTTATTGCAAGTTTTAGCCATGGCCACAATTTGTTTGTGTCATGTGTTGTACAAACCCCACACTCACAGGCAGGTGGTCCCGCTTCGCTCTTTCCCCCCAGCCCCGTGCCTTCTCTGCCACGATGGACTGAGAACACTGGAAACCATGAGACAAAGTCAGGTTTCCCTCTGGTAAGATGTCGCTCGCAAATATTTTTATCATAGCAATGCAAAATTGACTAATGTATGGTTTGTATAACACCTGGTCTTTGTAACTGGCTTCTTTCTCTGGGTATGTTTTGTGGTTTGGCCATATTGTAGTAGATATCAGTACTTTGTTCTTTATTGTTGAATACTATTCCATTGTATGGGTAGACCACGTTATGGGCTCAGTAGTTGACAGACATTTAAAATTTTTATTTTATTTTATTGCTGTAATGAATAATGCTGCCATGACCATTTATGTATGGACATAGGTTTTTGTTTCTCTTGGATATATGCCTAGAAAAAGATTGTTGAATTATATGGTAATCATATGTCTAAACATTTGACTGTTTCCTTTGGGGCTACACTAGTTTGCTTTTCCACCAGGAGTCTGTGAGGGTGAGGAAAAATGGATTTTTTTTTTTCCTGGTAGAAAAATCAGGTGGTTATGTAAGACACATTTCATATTTGGATCATACTGTCTAGGGTCCTCAGCTTTACTGGAAAGATACCAGTCTTACAAATTGGTTTATCCAATCGGCAGCCCCAAGCCGTGAGAGAGTTCCACATACTCTGTTATGCTTACCAGCACTTGCTATCATTGGCACTTGACATTGGCAACCTCCCCCTGCCCCCCGGCTGCCTTCCTCTTAATGCCCTGAACAGCCTGCTCAGCCCTGGTCTGGAGGGCTCCTCTTCCTAGGGGAGAATTGGGACACCCACAAATATTTCTTACATTAAAGGCCTCCTCCTTCAATTGCCTCTTCTTGCTACCTTTCCAGTGCTATGGAGCCATCTCCCTGCTTTCCAGTCGACCCCAGTGTTATGTGGCCAGCTGAGATGAAGGTAAATGGGACTTCACCAGTCCCAGGACTGTAAGACACAGGTACTAATGGGGAAAGCATTGGCCTGGGGTCAGGAATCATGGCTTCCTCAAAGGCTGGCTGCATCATTCACTTGCTGGACAGGAGCATGCTCCCTTTCCAGGATCCTATTTTCTCTCTGTGACGGGGATGTAGACACTCTCCGCTGTGACCATTGTTGGGATCACAGGAGTCTGTCCCTTTCATCTGACAGCTTTGTGGTGTGTCCTGTGAGCCAGACACTGTCCACACTGTGTGGACCTCCTCCGTTTCTGTAGACACAGGTCAGCATAGAACATGTGGGTCATGTCCGCTGGCTTCAGTTTCACATCCCTCCACTTGCTCTTAGAAGGATGGTTTCCCAGGGCAGCTGCTTCTACACTGAAACCAGAAACACAAATGGAAAAGTGTATGTGTGTGTGTGTGTGTGTGTGTGTGTGTGTGTGTGTGTGTCTGTGTGTGTCTGTGTGTGTCTGTGTGAGACAGGGATGGTAGTGGCACAGAAATGCCCAAAGGAGAGTGAACTAGACCTCGGTCTCTCTGGCTCTAGTGGATTCTTTGTAGCTCAGGCCTGGCATATCCTTGGGAAGAGAATTTCTGTGACCATAGACACCTGTCCACAGATATAGCTTAGAGTCTGCCCTTCTGCGCTAGGCACCCGTGTGGTATGAGGGGGAACCTGCAGTCCTGGTGCATGATCTCTTGAGTTACTTCAAGGTCCTAAAACAGTAGGTGGCTGTGTCCCCTTTGGGTGTGCTTCTCCCTAGCTGATGAGAGCCCATGCAGCTGGTGGACAGTGGGGTCAGTGCTGGGGGTTGCCAGAATGTATCACCAGCCACCACAGAGAGCAGCATATAGCCACAGCCTCTCCTGTCAGTGAGGGGCCCCTGGAGCAGGAAGATCACTTTCCACACTCCACAGGAGGCGGCCCTCCCAAGCATAACCAGAATCAATAGGCATAATGGATGACATGTTCTAAAAGGGCCCCAAAGACACAAAGAACCCAGGAAGTAGCTGTCAGAACAGTTTGGTGCTAATATTCAAGTTTGCTTTTTTCTTTTCATCAAGTCTGAAAGACAACTTGCAATTCCCTGGCTGTGGCTTGTGTTTTGTGTTTTAATGACTGGGTAACTCACAATCACATTTTCTCCCCCCAACTACTGTGAATAATCCATTTAAGGTCATTGCTGTTGTCATACCTCCACCCCCAAGGCCTTGAGGAGGGAAGGACAGAGAAAGGTAACCATGTGCTTCAAACCCTCTGTCCATGTCACTTCCTGTAGGCAGAGCACCGAGGACCCTGCTCCTGGAATAGCCATTGCCTAGAAGTGCAGTGGACATTGTTTTGCAGCCAGTAGCAGGCAGGGGTGGTGACATGTGGTATTGCTTAAGCTGGCATTTAGTTTGGCATCTGTATATCCTGAGTCTTCACTGTGCCCTCTATCTGGGAGCTGGGTATGGAGAGGTGGGGGAGGCTCAAAATGAGCCAGGCCCAGTGGGAGCATGAGGGGCTAGTCAAGTCACGGTCACTTCTGCTCCAGTCAGAATGTGTGCAAAGGGCCACATCTACTGTAGACCGTTGGAGCATCTGAGGAGGGGCACACATCCTGTCCTGCTGTCCCCTTCCCGTCAGGCTCTGAACCTCGCATCCTGGAGAACCACAAAGATGATGGCGATTGAAAGGGACCGTGTAAGAGCGGATGCCGGGTTTCTGAGACGGCACATGCTGACAGATGGCAGTGAAACCTGTTATGGGTTAGGGACAACATAGACCACACCCAGGAAGACACTCAGTGTAGTATTGCTGCCACATAGGGGTTAGGAGATGTGGGAGTGCAGGTCTGGAAGGCAGAGATCTCAGTGCGCTCAGCCATAGATTACCCACCATGGCCCTGCGCAGGCTGACTTCTTCATTAAGCATAACACACAGGGCCCATGGGCTCACAGAATGTTTTAATTTCAATTTCTTTTCTGATCAGGAGCGGAAAAAAAGCACATATAATAATGTACCCAGCGGAGATCAGATGCGTTTTTATACTGATAGCAGTTGTAAAGGATAATTTCCTTTTTTTCTTTTTAAAAGAGAAAGGGAACCTGGGTATAGTAATACAGATTTATAGTCCCCGCATTTGAAGATCAGGAGTTTAAGTCTAGCCTGAGCTATAGAGTGAAAACCTGTCTCAAAAAAAGAAGGAAAGCCGGGCAGTGGTGGTGCACACCTTTCATCCCAGCAGTTGGGAGTCAGAGACAGACGAATCTGTGAGTGAGAGGCCAGCCTGGTCTACAAAGTGAGTTCCATGACAGTCAGGGTTGTTATGCGGAGAAAACTTGTCTCAAGAAATCAAAAAATAAAATAAAAGGAGAAGAAGAAAAAAGAAAAGCCCAGAAAAGGGGCACCCTGCTCGGATCTCATGAGAAGAAGAAAAAAGAAAAGCCCAGAAAAGGGGCACCTGCTTGGATCTCATGAGAAGAAGAAAAAAGAAAAGCCCAGAAAAGGGGCACCTGCTTGGATCTCATGAGAAGAGCCTGTTGTCTTCAGAGCTGGCCGGTGAACCAACCCAGCAACGCCCTGCTTTCTTATCTCTTTTCCTTTTTTTTCGTTAATTTTTTAAAGATTTATTTATTTATTATATATATAGTATACAGATGAGGGTTCCAGATGTCATCATAGATGGTTGTGAGCCACCCTGTGGTTGCTGGGAATTGAACCCTGGTCCTCTGGAAGAACAGTCAGTGCTCTTAACCTCTGAGCCATCTCTCCAGCCCTCTTTTCCTTTTGTCAAAAAAAATTTATTTTATGTACATTGGCTTGAGTGTTTCAGATCCCTAAAAATGAAACTACAGACAGTTGTGAGCTGCCATGTGGATGCTGAGAATTGAACTCAGGACCTCTGGAAGAGCAGACACTGCTCTTAACCCCTGAGCCATCTCTCCAGCCCCATCTGGTCTCTTTTCCTATCAGGGTGTGGCAATGGGTTCCCACCTCTAGATACCTCCTCCTGAGCATCAGCCATCACATTTTTTTTTATTATGTATACAGTGTACGGAAGAGGGTACCAGATGTCATTATAGATGGTTATGAGCCACCATGTGGGTGCTGGGAATTGAACTCAGGACCTCTGGATGAACAGTCAGTGCTCTTAACCTCTGAGCAATCTCTCCAGCCCGCCATCACATCTTAAAGTCGAGAAACAGACACTGAGGAAGTGATCTCCCCAGCTGCATAGGTGGTCATACCCACCTTGCTTAGCTTCCAAGCTGAGACCCCTTTCTCTTCTGAGTGAGGCTAGGACCACACACACGTATCAGGGCCCTAGCAGCTTCCAGCGTCAGAAGTACTTGAAGGGGGAGTGGGGGGGTGTTCGGTGACTTGGGGGAGTCTGCTATCGACATTGTTTGCCCCAGTACCTGATATCCCTCCTTCCTGCATTAGGATCTAAAAATAAAGCCAGAATAGCCTTCCTCTTCACATGGAGGATGAGAACATCTTGAGCATCCTAGACAAAACTGTCACTTGACACTTCCTAACCCCTGAGGGGGCTCAGCTTCTGGCTAATGAAGAAGCCTTCTGTGGGAAAAGCTGAAGCTGGCTTTCTTGCCTGAAGCAAACCCCGAAGTGACTTCATTTGAAGGTCTTGAAATCCCAAACATCAAACTCCCTCAACCCAGAAGCAAATGCAAAGGAGCTCCTGTAGCCGTGGAGAGATGTATTCTCTAGGCTCTGCCAGGTTCTGGGGGCTGTACATGTTTCTCCTTCAGAGAGCAGGGAGTGGGAGCAAAGCTGGACATGTCTCCAGGGACACCCCCCTCCCCTAGCATGCTGGAGTCCATAGCGCAACCAACCCGCTAACCGGGAAGGAGAGAACCCCCTGGGCCAGGCAGTTAAGCTTACTGAATGGGGCTTCAGTACCAGCAGGCATGGTGTGCCATACCCTGGCTGTGTTAACCTTGGACGTGTGAGTTAACCTTCCGGTGCCTCAGTTTCCTTTTCTGGAAATGTAAGAATTGCAGTGGTTCTGAGAACAGGCTTAGCTAATGCATTATAAAGGAATTTTCTGTCATTGCTGTCTTTATTTATTTTGAGACAGGGTTTATGTAACAGCTCTGGCTGTCCTGGAACTCCCTTTGTAGACCAGGCTGGCCTGGAACTCATAGAGATCTGCCCGTCTCTGTCTCCTGAGTGCTGAGATTAAAGATGTGTGCCAACCCTGCCTGGAAACTGCATTTATTTTTTAAAAAAATTTTTTTGAGAGAGAGTCTCCTATAATTCATGATGGCCTTGAATTCTGCACTGTAGCTGAGAGTGGCCTTGAACTCCTGATATCATCCTGTCTTTAGTTCCTCAGTGCTGAGATTATACATAAGATCCCCATGTGCAGCTCCCTCATCATTATCACCATCATCCTTATTATGAATGTTTTCTGATCTGCCCATTGAGGGGGTCCCACCCCTGATGTACCAGCTACTGCTTATGATTCCTTTATTCTACCCTCCCTCAGATGCAACTCACCAACTGTGAAATAAACATTATTTTTATGTTTATTTGATGAAGCTGCGCCTCTTTAAAAAAATTTTTTTTAAAGTACATGTCTGTTGTGTGTTTGTGCACATGAATGCAGTGCCTGCAGAGACCAGAAGAAGGTGTCAGATTCTCTTGAACCAAAGTTAAAGGCAGTTGTGAGTTGCCTGATGTGGGTGTAGGAATTGAACTTGGGCCATCTCTCTAGCCCAGGCTGTGCCTCTTGACCAGAGTTCCCCTGGGTACCCATGCCTCTCGGTGGGCTTTTTAGTAATGTGGACTTCTGTACCATCCACAGCAGATTCAGCTGGGAGGGTCTGGAGCTGGCTTGGAATCCGGGTTGAGAACAGCATCCCTGCATCCCTGTGATGGTTCTGATGCACAGCACCCACCAGGTTAGGGACCTAAAGTGACCAACCCCCACTCTGCCGTAGGGGCACAGTCTGCCCGTAGCTGGCTTTCTTCTATGCTGGGGACAGCAGGAATGACCTGGAAAACAACCATATTGTGTGTACAGTGGCTTTTACTCAGCTGGTGTTTGCTGACTGCGGATCTGCTCATGGCGGGCAGAGCAGTTCTAAGGCATCTTCCAGCTGGTCCCGTGCTAAGTGTTTGAGACCATCCACCCCAATGGAGAACATCTTCCACCAACCTCCACACTTCTTCTAAAGCACTGACAGGAGGGTGGGTGGATGTCAGTCTCCTGTGGGCTGAGTACTTGTAATAAGAAGACCCTCAGAAGGTTGGCAAGGCAGCTGAGCAGGTAAAGCTGTTAGTGACCAGGTTGGACCACCTGAGTTGGATCCTGGGCCACACATAAGGGTGGAAGGAGAATCAGCTCCATAGAGAAGGAAGCGAAGACTCCCCTTCATATGTGCTCCATGGCATCCACATATCCTTCCACACGTTATACATATAAACAAACAATAATAATTATTAATAATGTACTGATAATTCCAGCTTTTCAAGAGGCTGAGGCAGGAGGATGGCTTGAGCCCAGAAGTTGAGGCCTAACCTAGGTTACATAGTGAGACCTTGTCTAAGTCAGAACTTCCTTAAGGAAGTTTTATTGCAGCTCATTGTAGCAAATAGCTCCTCCCCATGGCAGGGCTGCCTCCTGCCTCCCTGGTCCAAGCTGGCTTTCCCGACAGACACCACCACTGTGCAGGCCTGGCTCAGTCAGTTTATCTCTCCTTTGATCAATGGTCAGGAAAGCAGGTCTGTGGCCTTGGGGTTCCCAGCAAGTACTTTATCTCTTCAAGGCTGAGTGGCTGGCTCTCTATCCATCCCCCTTATCTCCCTTGCGATCTCCAGCCACTGCTGGCTGTGTGAGGTTCAGTGGATTTACGCCTCTCTCTAAAAATCGGCACTGCAGCAGACAGTGTTTCCTGAAAGCAGGTGCAGCCTCCCCCGCCCTTCAGACTACACCCTGTCTCCCGTCAGATGACTGAATGAAAGAGCCTGCCTTTTGCCCTGAGATCCTATCCAGCCCACAGCTGCACAGGCCACAGTATGCGGAGAAAATGGAAGCAGCCCCCGAGTGATGCCCTGCAGGCTATGGGAGGTCGGCCTTGGCCTGCTCAGCACAGGCTTCCGACAGAACCCTGGAGGGCGGCTGTTACGGCTTACACATCTTACCACTTCAGTTTGGCACAGGTCTCGAGGTGCGGGGTAAGCATCTTGTCAGCATCAACACAGCTGACGAGAGTTATGACACCAGGAACGCTTAGACTTTGCAGTTTTCCCGGCCTCCAGCTGATCCTGTGAAAATGTCACTTTTACTTCCAGAGAGCTGATTTGTGTCCCAAATTTTCTCATCTCTGTAGGAAGGGCCTCTCTGCTAGGTGGAGCAGAACCCTCTTGTCACCGGAGGCTCTGACGACAGGCACGTTCCATGTCTAGTTTGTCACTGGTTTTCAAGGCTGTACTCACACAGTGGAAGCATTGCTGGGGACTGCCATCTTTTAGTAATATATATTAATTTATTAATGTGTATTGTAGTGTGTGTGTGTGTGTTGTAGTGTGTGTGATACAGTCACAAGTGCATGCCGAGGCCAGAGGAGGATGCTGGCTGTCCCCCTCGGCCACTCAGCTTTATTCCTCAGAGGCAGAGTTTCTCACTGAGCCCGGAGCTTGAGTTTTTCTGTTTGGCCGGCAGCCTGTAAGTCCCAGCGGTCCTCCTGTCTGGCCCCGGCTTGTTCCATGGGTGCTGAGATCCGATCTCAGATCTCCTACTTGTGTACCAGATGGTATTAACTGCTGGGCCATCACTCCAGCCCGATATTGTCATGTTGAAGCTGCTTTCATAGATACAAAGCCTTTCCCGGGCTGGGGTGTTCCTTCTCCGCTTTTCCTCCTGTGTCTTCTCAGTCTGAGGAAGCTTCAGCAAACTCGTTTATCCATGGTTGTCAGAGGACAGACTTACATGTCAGCTCTAATTTGTTGTGTGTGCCAGGCTGGGTAGCCCATGAGCTCCTGGGAATTCTTGTGTCTTCACCTCCCACCTTGTCCTAGGAGCACCTGCGGCCATATCTACCTCCCTTGAGTTCTAAGGAGATTCCCAGCTTAGATCCTTGTGTTTGTGTGGCAGGCGCTTTAGTCCTGGAGCCGGGCTTCATTCATCTTTATCCTGTTGTCTTAATGTCGCCTAAAGACTCGCTGTGTTTGCCACTGACTAGTCTGTGAGAGCTTTAAATCTATCATCTATGCAATCCTGCAAAGAGTGTCTATACAGGAATAGTCACATGTCACAGACGAGAAGCTGAGGTAAGAGAGGTCCGGCACCTTGATAAAGGTTGCACAGCTAGCTAATTGCAGAGCCAGGATTGGAACCCTTTCAGCTTTGGTCTTAGAAGCTTTGCGTGCAACAAATCAGTCAGTTTCCTATGGAAATAAGGGTCTTGTTCACTTCTCCACTAGCTCTTGATTCTGTGACTAACTGGCCTGACAGCTGGTCTCCGGGAGTCCTCTCACAGCAGGAAGGAAGGGTATGCGTGTTTGTGCCCAGCTTTTGTATCTCACATCACTGCTTTAACAGGACCCTGCTCTCTAGTCCCCAGAGGGTTCTTTCTCTAGAACCATCCAGGGCAGGAAGACAGGGCCCCTGGAGTCTTGCCTTATGGAGCCAGAGTGTCTATGGGCTGAGATGCAGTCAAGGTTGGGAGAATCCTTGCAGATCCCTCTGGGGAGAGCTTGGCTAGCTGTGCACATGGCAGTATGGGATCCAGCTTTACAGAAGAGAAAGGGGGATATAAATGGGGTCTGGAGGCAATTAGCTCAGTGAAAATATCCCTAGACTGGGCACACTTGAGGCCAGGGCCCCAAAGTGGGCCAGCTATGCAAGGACTTGGGGTACAGGTACCCAGAAAGTCTTATACCCTACAGAAAAGACCAGGACTCTCATCTCCTGGATCCTTCCTGGACCTCACTCTGTGTCAGTGTCTCCAAAGGGCACTTTGAAGATAGTGAAGGCTCAGCTGCCCCTACCTTGGGGCTGCAGTGCCAAGCTACGCTAGGATTCCCACCCCGACCACCTCCGGGCCCAGAAGCCAAGTCAGAATGGGGAGGGCTTGCCCTGTGCTGGCCCAGTCATCTCTTCCCAATTCAGCTGTAGATTGTGCTTGATGATACAAGCTCAGAATATTCATTCAACTAATCACGCGAGTTATTTCTGCAATTTGGGTCTTCAAATAAGTGCACTCGGTTGCTGAATATGTGATCAGACACAGATTTCTCATTCTTTAAAACCCGGGGAGCGGAAATGCCAACCCAAAGCCAGTCATCAGCATACAGCAAAGATTGCCGAGGCAGTGAAATGAGGCCGTGCAGAGTGCTGGCCCCTGGGCCTCCCCACAGGCTGCCACTTGGTCCATCAGGCCTGCATGCAGAGCCCAGGTAGGGGAGCTTTCTCTGGCAAACCAGGATGGTGGCAATCAATAAGACAATCTTTTCTCATTCTTTTACTTAACTCAGAGAATTGGTTTGCCGTGGAAGCGAACGCACTGGCGGGGTTAGAAGGCTGAAAAAAGCTACAAGCTTTGAGGTGGGGAAGGTCAGCTGTATTGTTGGTGCTGTGACCCTGAACGACTCACTACACTTCTAACTCCTTTTTGTCACTGACATTGTCTTTACAGACATTGTCACCAGCTGAATCTCTCAACAGAACTTTGGGGAATCACTGTTGGATTCCATCAGTGCTCCTGGGTCTGCCTTTCAGCCTTGGAGATTTCAGAGAGAAAGCAGGTCCGGGCCTTGCCCTTTCCTGACTGGAAGTCCTACAGGGTGAGGTCAGCTACAGGCAGTTGAATACAGGTTTAAAAGCGAGCATGGTGTGTACAAAGGAGTCCTCTGCCTGTGTGCAACCACCGTGTGGGGACCTGCCCTGGAGCAAAGGCCTCAGCCTCTGTTTCCTGTCCCTAGCCATCAGGCTGGGCCCTCTGAAGATCCTGCAGTATGGATGGCTTGTGTGTGGCTGCAGGCAGGGGCATCTCAGGGGCGGTTGGTAGATACGTGGTGCACATATTTGGGTTCAATCTGTGCCAAAGAACCAGTGACATCAATTCCCAGTCCCCAAATACAGAAGTGAAGGTCTCAGATAAAGTATTTTTTCCACAGGATCCAAGAGCTTGGTCTGAAGTAACTGAACAAACTAGAGTCCTCTTTCAGGGCTGGCCCTGTTTAACTGGCAGCCTTTCCCTATTTGACCTCAAAACGTAACATGTTTTTAAGAAACAAACCTATTGGAATCTGAGATGTGACTTGCCCCTCGCTCAAAGTGGGGCCCCTCGCCCCTCCCGGTTCCATAATGCTGCCAGCTTCAGGACAGGCCCAGACTCATGCCCAATTCCTACAGCTGGGATGGGGGGTGGCACAGGGACCATGTTTTACCATGTCCACTTTTCTTTTTTCTTTTTTTTAAAAAAAACTTTATTTATTTATTTGGCTTGGTGTTTGCCTGGAACTGGAACTACAGACAGTTGTTAGCTGCCATGTGGGTGCTGGGAATCGAACCCGGGTCCTCTGGAAGAGCAGACGGTGCTCTTAACCACTGAGCCATTTCTCCAGCCCCCATGTCCACTTTTCTAACCACAGGCCTGTGTTTCCTCTTCTATAAGACAGGTCTGGTGTCTCAAGACTTGTGTAAAGGGGCTGGCCTCAATGAGCTGTAGTGGTCATTATTCATTCACCTGGCCTGCTAGCTGATGGATGGTAACAGGCACCAAAAGTCTCAGAATAATTTGTGGGAGAACACAATAATAGCAATCACTAACATTTATTGAACGCTCACTGAGCGCCAAATGTGGCTCCGTGTGCCTCCTAAAGATTACTGCTAATATTAAAAATCCTATCGACTTCTACAAGTTTTCTCAGGTTGGGAAAGGCCATTGAGGTTTGGTTTTGGGGTCAGAGAACAAGATGATTTGAGGGAACCTAATGGCTTCCTCAGAGCAGATCTCTAATCTCCGAGGTAACCAGCTGGGAAATGGCGAAATAGAGTTGACCTCGTTACAGCTGCTTGGCGGCCCTTATGCACCTGCTCCTGCCCTTTGTTCAGACCCTGGGGGCTGATGGCTTAGCTAAGATGATAAACACGGCTTCTCCAGGAAGGACCAGTGATTGGTGTCATTGGACAGGCCACGGGTGACTGGTTTCCACTGGCAGACATGATTTTAGGAAAGGTCTTGTGTAGTCAGAAGTTTCTGTCCCACCAGAAACTATCAAATACCTGGCAGCCACTTCCCAAATAATTGACTCAGAGGCTTTATATTATAGTAAATGCCAGGCCAGTAGCTCAAGCTTATCACTCACCAACTTTTACACTTAAATTAACCCATGATTCTTATCTATGTTTAGCCACGTGGCCTGGTCCCTTTGCTCAGTCCAGCGTTCTCATCTTCTTCTGCATCTAGCTGGCGACTGCTTCTCTGCCTTTCCTCTTCCCAAAATTAATTTAGTCTGGTTGCCCCACCCTTACTTCCTACCTAGCTACTGGCCAATTTGTGTTTTATTAAGCCATTATGAGCGACAAATTTTTACATTGTGCAAGATCATTATCCCACAGCAGCTCTGTTCCTCCTGGGGCCTCAGATTCCTCCTTGTTTTTTTGGAATGTGGAACTCAGTGTATCAGTTAGCTATTGCTATGTAAAAAAACCACTCGAAACTCAGTGTTCTCAAACAAAAGCACGAGTCATTGCTGATGTGCCTGTGGGCCTTTTCTGCTAGGCTAACCCATGTGACTTTGGTCAGCTTCAGGTCATCTGGGTGCTAGCTGCTTGGTTTGGGACAGCCTTGAATCACTCAGATTTACTCAGTCTGAAACCGGACTTCTTTCCAAAGCAGAGACAGAGCCCAATAGAATAGAATAAGGCATAGTCTCTTGATGACCCAGGCTCAGAGTAACACACTGCCATGCTCTGTGCCTTCTGATGGTCAAGGCTAGTTAAAAAAAAAAAAAAAAAAGCCAGTCTAGATGCAAAGGGTGAGCATGTTGACAGGAGTAGCCGCTAAATCACATGCCCAAAGCCATGGCCTCCAAGAAGGAAGGGTAAAGAATCAGGAAAATTGCAAGCCACCCTATAACGTTTCTGTGACCAGAGAGTTATCAGGGGCTGAGAGGGCCTCCCTCACTAACGTGGTTGCTGTCTAATTGTAAAGCTCTGAGTTCAGATCACCAGTACACACATAAAAATCTGGACATGGGTGTATATTTCTGTAATTCCTGGGAATGTAGAGGCAGAAGGATTCCTGGGACTTGCTGGTCAACCAGCATAGCTAAATCACTGAGACATCTTGTCTCAAAAACAATAAAGTGGACAGAGCAGTGGGTAGAGACACTCGATGCCAATTCTAATTACCTTAGCTCAGTGCCTTGACCCACACGGTGGGAGGAAAGAACTGACCCCAGGTTATCTGCTGACCTCCACAGGCACAAGTGCTCACATGCGCACTCCCAACACTAAATTCATAGAAGTGAGAGTGATGCTTTGTTCCTTTTGTTGAAATGGATGGACCCAAAAGCCAAGCTTCCGCGTCATCATTTCTTCTGCATTTATTAGGCACCTCCATATGTTAGGTCCTCAGCTGAGCCAGATGTATAAATCACTGTATCACAGCCTGCATGGGATTGAGCAGGATGTGTGGCTGGGCCTCTTTTGGGCATGACTCCAGAACCCCTCCATGTGGGCTTTTCCTCAGTCCCACGCTGGGCAGATCCTAAAGCCTTATGGCTGGACAATCCCACACAAAGCCCTCCATCACTGAGTAGCAGGAGACAAACACAGAGGCAGGTGACCAGAGCCAGCAGGTCCACGTGACTGTACTGTGGTCCCAGGCGCCAGGGTTCTCATGCACTCCCAGGCAACTGGCTTTAAAATCAGTTAAAATCAGCCTCAAGTCTCCCACACCCCTTCCTCAAATAGACACCCAGCTGGCATTTTTCCTTAAATACCACTCATTTTTTAAAGGGGAAGAAATGTTGGTGGCGTACAAGATCACACTTTAAAATGCAGAGTAGCGGCGAGTCAGCTCAAATTATTCTCTTAATAGAGTTCTTGGGAGTGTGGAAATGACGAGGGAACATAATTGCTTCTTTTGTCATTTGGGCAAAAATCTAAGGCTTGCAATCCATCCATTCGTCTGCAAAAGTACTTGAGCAAATTGCGGAAGGCATCCTCTGTCAGGGCGAGTGGGTTTTAGTTAAAGTCAGGTGTCTTTGGTGCTTGAGGGAGGCAAAGGGGCTTGGAGCCCAAGCTAATATGATTTCTTTTCCTCTTTAAAAAGGAAATGGAGGGGCCTTGAGGAGATAGCCAGTGGGTAAAGGGCTTTCTGTGCAAGTAAGAAAACCTGAGTTCAGATCCCCTACCCATGTAAAATCCACATAGGCACTGAGAACAGAGACAGGAAGAGACTGAGGGCTGATCAGCCAGTCAGTCTGCGGACAAGGTGAACTCCAGGTTCAGTGAGAGACCATCTCAAAAAAAAAAAAAAAAGTGGAAAAGCAATTGGGGAAGACACCTTATGTGAGCCTGTGGCCTGACATAGGCGCGCACCACACACCACACACCACACACACACACACACACACACACACACACACACACACACACACACTGAAAAAATATACAATGGCAGGGGCTGGAGAGATGGCTCAGCGGTTAAGAGCACCGTCTGCTCTTCCAGAGGACCCGGGTTCGATTCCCAGCACCCACATGGCAGCTAACAACTGTCTGTAGTTCCAGTTCCAGGCAAACACCAAGGCAAATAAATAAATAAATAATAAAGTTTTAAAAAAATATATACAATGGCTTATGACTATAATCCTAGCACTTCAGAGGTAGAGGCTGCAAGATCCAGAGGTGAAGGCTAACCTGAGCTACATAGCCTGGGCTACCTAAGACTGTCATAAAAACAGAAACAAACACAAAATGTGCATTATTTAAATTTACATTTCCTCAATTTGGTAATTAGGGAAAAGCCTTGTTTATAAGTAAAACTCTGTCAGCATTTCAAAATGTCTGCAGTCAGCCTCTTAGAGGCAAGGTGAGGGTTCCCATAGCAATCCTCGTAAAGATGTGTCCTCACAGCATTGATCTTCGTAGTTCAAGTGCATTATGTGTTTTGCATGAGCTTTTGAAAGCTCAGATAAATGAGATGGCTCAGAAAGGAGATAAAAAAAATATTAACAGGAGGAAATTATACCGATCCACAAAAAGACAAATGCCCACTAATTCTCAGATTAACATTTTCAAGTCCTGTGTTTTTTTATAGGAGGATCTTTGCAACACTATATATAATGTGAGATTGGTTCACAATGCTGCAGAGCGGGTGAATGATGAGCTTTGTTTGAGTTTTCCGATGCAGGAGTGGGGTCAATGGCATGCGGGGTGCTGCAATGCCCCACCCCACCCCATAAGGCACTAGCTGTACCTACTCCCAGGGGTTCTCAGCCTTCCCAATGTTGCAACATAGTTCCTTTAGCATGGTTCCTCATGTAGTGGTGACCTCCCAACCATAAAATTATTTTCATTACTACTTCATAATTGTAGTTTTGCTACTGTTATGACTCTTTTTTTTTTAAACTTTATTTATTTATTTGCCTTGGTGTTTGCCTGGAACTGGAACTACAGACAGTTGTTAGCTGCCATGTGGGTGCTGGGAATCGAACCCGGGTTCTCTGGAAGAGCAGACGGTGCTCTTAACCGCTGAGCCATCTCTCCAGCCCCCTGTTATGACTCTTAATGCAAACATCTGTGACAACCCACAGGTTAAGAACTACTGCGTTAGGGCAACATTGACCCTGTACTCTGGAATGAAGTAACTTACAATTGATCAGAGGCCATTTAAATCCAAAAAGAATTTACCAGATTATTTTATTGGCAGTCAGTAGCACTGGATTGCAGGCTCAGCTTGATCCAGGGAGCAAGCCTCAGCTGTATCCGGAGCTGGTGTTCTGTGTCTCACACTGATGCTTCTCTCGCTTTAGGGAACTGGTGCTGGTAACTGGGCTCCATCTACACATGCGGTCGGCACTTGTCTTAGTCAGTGTTATTGCTGTGCAGAGACACCATGACCAGAACAACTCTTATCAAAGTAAGCCCTACTGGGGGCTTTGCTTACAGTTTCAGAGGCTGAAGCATGGTGGGAGGCAGACAGGCGGGCATGGCACTGGACTGGTAGCCGAGAGTTTAAATACACATCCTGATCTGCAGGCAGCTGAGAGAGAAAGGAAGAGAGAGAGACAGAAATAGAGACAGACTGGGCCTGGGTTGGGCTTTTGAAACCTCAAGCCCACCCCACATTTCTTCCAACAAGGCCACACCTTCTAATCCTCTCCTAACAGTTCCACTCCCTGGGACCAAGTGTTCAAATACATGAGCCCGTGGGAGCCATTTTCATGGAAGCGTCCATTATTCCAGCCCCAAGGTCAGCTCTGGTCACCTTTGTGTGTGCCTGTGGTTCTGTCTCCCTAACTAATCTTTGTTTCCAGAAGAATGAAAAGTGTGGAGGTCCTTTTTCAGGATCAGGCCGAGACCGCATGTTCATCCTCGAGGGGGATGAGGAGAATGAGGAGGGGGATGAAGGGATGGGGGGG
>PVIH01004096.1:0-27076 GCA_004025045.1 Sigmodon hispidus
TTCTTGCTGTTCTTTTTCTCCCTTCGGCAGGCCCGGAGAGGCCGACTTGTCTTCCAGCTTCGAGACAGGAACCGATTTGGGTTTCTTGGACTGAGGCAGGAGCGCAGATTGCCGTTTGGGGGCCATGGCACGAGAGAGGAGGCCAGCAGCGGAAGGCCGGAGAGCCGATGCTCGCAGCAGGAGGAAGCTGGCAGGAACTGTTACTTGTCTATTTCATGTCTATAATAGAATGCCACCTCCAAGGCAAACTTATAGAAGAAAGAGTTTATATGGGTCTTACAGTTTCATGCTAGAGTCCATGGTCATCATGGGAGCGAGCATGGCAGCGTCCAAGCAAGATGGAAGTAGCAGCTGGGAGCCCGTATCTGAGACACAAGCATGGGGACAGACAGCTAACTGGGAATTAATTACATGGGCTTTTCACTTCCTCGAACAAGGCCATACCTCCTAATCCTTACCCAATCTTCACCAACTGGGTCGTATCTAAAATAAGAAACAGATTTGCGTCTCTGCCACTTAAGGAACCCAGACAGGGTCTTCAGGTCATTCCACCCTCATACACATGACATATGTGTAAATAAAAATACATCTTAGAGGGGAAAAAAGACCAGAGTGAGAACCACAATACTAGCCAGCAGTCAGGAACAAAGAATGACCTAGAAGTTTGAAGGAATCCAATTGAGAGACACTGAAAGGAGTGGAAGAATTGTAGAATTATGCACAGAGCTCTGTAGGCCTCCACTGACTCTTAGATTAATGAATGATCAAAAGAGGAAAAATTTAGTTGTTCATATTTTGGCTTTCTTGGTCTTTACTTTTTAGGAAGCCTGCCACCCAGCTTTCATATAACTCATACAAAGAGGCTTCGTCTTAATTATAAATGCCTGGCATTAGCTTGGCTTTTTTCTAGCCAGTTTTTCTTAACTTAAATAATCCCATCTACCTTTTGCCTCTGGCTTTTTCCTTTTCTATTCCTGTATACCTTTCTCTGTTTCTTGCTCTGTAGCTGAGTGGCTGGCCCTAGGAGTCATCCTTCTCTGGCTACTTCTTCCTTTCTCCCAGATTTCTCCTTTTATATATTCTCTGTACCTGCCAGCCCCGCCTATTCTTTCTCCTATCTTGCTATTGGCCCTTCAGCTCAACAAATGCAACATAAACAAACGTAACACACCTTAAATAATACTCTACAACAGAAGGATGGTAAACTTTAATAACTTATTGATGATGACATAAACTTATTTTTATCCTGTTGCTAATACTGCAAGGAGTGGACAGGGAGGTTTTATTAGGAAGAAACTGGAATGCATTGTTTGATTAAAATTGCACAGCTTTTTCTTTCACATTCTACATACTATGATTACCCTTTTCTTTAATACTATTTAAATACCCACCATATGCTAAGTGGTAAGTAGAGTGTGTGAATAAGGTGGGGTTGGCTCTCATAGTGCTAGGCAGAAAAGCCAAAGACTATCTCAATGGCAAAGGTGAAGAATTTGAGGTTTTAATATAAATCTTACTGACAAACTACTTCCAAGGGGAGTTGTAAAGGTTCCTTAATTGGAAATACCCAACTTCATCTATTGAAGGAGAGAGTGACCAGCTTGTCTAGGTTCCTTCCAAATCTCCAAAGCCCACTGAACACCTAAACAAGAGTTCGCTTAACCCAGGACATTAGATCATGTGTGGCTCCCTGCGAGTATTGGCTGTGATATTTCTGAGAACATTTACTACTCTCTAGAATATGCTCACTCACTCACTGATGTATGTATTCCTTGACTCAACACATGCTCACTAAGTTCCCAAGTGCTGCTGAGGAGTAAAGTATTAAAGGACTAAAACAACTTGCTCTTCCCCAGAATTTAGAAAGATGCCTACGGCTGACATAAGCAACAGAGAGCTAAAGGTGATGCCCTTCAGAATCGAAGCCACATCAGCCCAGGAGGCACAGACCTTACCTGTTCCCAGGGGGAGGTGATTCTAGCTGAGTCTTCAAAACTCAGAGGGCCTTAATGGTCAAGGGGAGCAACTGGCTGCGACAGGGTAGGGGGAGGACCAGGGGAGAAACTCAGACATTGGAGAAGCTTGCACAGGCTGGGTACAGGATGAAGCATCACACCGCAGGACAGTGAGGAAAAAGAGGACCTATGTCTGGATCCTGGCTCAGAAGTGCTTGTGTGCTTAAGATTTTCTATTTGATCCTCAGAAGCAAAACAAAACAAAAAGCATGGTATCCTTGGTCAACACTGATAATTCAAGAATGACTCTAATTCAACCTTGGCATCCTTATATGTCTCCTTCCCAGAGAGTGTCCAGGTAGGAGCAGGTCTGCCTAGCCAGTGCTGTGGGCTGGGAGTAAGGGTGCCAACACTAAGATCCCTAGTGCCAGAGAGAGAATTGTCCATATGTGCACAAGGCGGCATACAGAAGAAGTCTACCATGGTTCATCAAACTTAGGGAAATCCTGGATCAAAAGTAAGTGTAAACAGGCCCGGGAGAACTAGAGTGATAAGGAACGCCCATCCTCTGCACTTGTTTTTGAAATGTCTGTCTCATGAGTTTAATATAGTTAGTGTTAGTTCCCAGGAGCCATGCCCTCTGACCTCTGACGTCAGCCCCCTTTAAAAGCAAGGTTCCATGTGCATCTGCTTCTCTCTCTCTTTGTCTTGTCTTGGGAGCTCCCTTTCCTCTTCCTCTTCCTGTCTTCCTTTCTTCCTCCCTCTCATTTCTCTCTCTTCTTGCTTTTTCTGCCACTATTACCATAACCTCTCTGTTAGTCATAATCACATACAATAAAGCTCTTTTCTACATAGAAGCAGCTGTTAAGAGTCTCCTGTTTTCTGCTGCATTTCCCAAGTCCTGCATCCATAGAAACCTGCCACCAGATAAATGAGTATATGCGAACCATGCCCTTATATGCTCAAAACCCTAATTGTTAGTAAGGGGCTAGTTAGGCACTTAAAAAGTCTTGACCTCTGGGGCCAAGTTACAATATTCTGTATATATAGCATCTACAGTAGAAAATTTAGAATTCTCCAGTGCTGTGGGACATCATTGCAAAAAGAACATTGCTCTAACAGCGCCCTATGTGGTGTCTACCTTATGTAAAATTCCTTACTTGTATTATGTATGTATGTATGTTTTTAGCAGTGTCTGGTCTAGGCACTAAGCAGTAAGCTGTTATAGATAGGGAGTGAGCCTGTGATGTATGCTTGCTAGTGTGAAGCAAAGTCCCTGGTATGAGTACATAGTGAAGAATTTTAAAATTGAAATCTGGTTTTCTCATTTGCTACTAAGTCATTCATTCATAATTCAAGTTCAAGAGCCAGGTGGTCGTAGCTCAAGCCTTTAATCCCAGAGTTCTGACTGGGAGACAGAGATAGCTGGGTCTCTGAGTTCCAGGTCAGCCTGGTCCACAGAACAGTCATGGAAACATAGAGAAATCCAGCCTCAAAAAATAATAATAATTGTTATTATTGTTGTTGTTTAAGTTCAAGTCATCCAGGTGACATTGATAAAAAAAAAAAAAAAAAAAAAACTTATACCACTAATGTTTCTTGTTGCAGGATATTTGTACACGGTTTGAAGATGGGTTGCTGTGATTGGTGTAATAAAGATCTGAACAGCCAATAGCTGAGCAGGAGAGGATAGGAGGGACTCCAAGTAGAGAGAGCTTAAAGGCAGGTCTCACCATTGAGATACAGGGGAGGCAGGATGTGCAGTATGGAGACGAGGTAACGAGTCACATGGCAGAATGTAGATTTAAAATATATGAGTTAATTCAAGTTATAAGAGCTATTTGGTACTCTTTTCTCTTCCTCTCTCCCCCCCCTCTCTCTTTCTCCCTCTCTCTCTTTCCCTTCCTCCACCTTAATAAAACTAATATGGCTCCTTTGTGGGGGGTGGGAAGAGCTATTTGGTAACAAGCCCAAGATAAGGCCAACCTTTCATAATTAATAATAAATCTCCATGTTGTTATTTTGCGGCTGATTGTCCTGACAAGAAAGTACTACTATGGTTTCTAATCCTTGAGGCTGTTTGTAGTTAAGTTATTGGGTCTGCCTTTCATCGGGTATCCCCAGCTTCACTTTTATGATTGTTTCCACTTTTGGAAAATGGATTTTATCACATTGGTTTGTGCTACCCCAAGACAGGATGGTACTGTCATTTAGAGAGATGGCCTGGCGTTAAATAATGAAAACTCTATATTTTACTATTGACACTTTGAGTAGATCTCAAGCTTGCTAAACCTTACTTTCCTCACCTGAAAAATGGTGATGGTTAGTTAACAGGACGAGTAACAGGTTCTTTCCAAGGATGAACTGAAATAATTCATTGTAAACACTTAGCACAGTGCCTACACCCAGTGAGGGCACTAGATATTAGTTGTCATTAGGGTGACTCAAAGGCTTTAGGGACCAAATAAGATAGATCATCCATATGAAACACAGCACCATGCTAGAACCAAGTACCCACTCCCCAAATGCTAGACCTATTATCTCACACACAGTGGCCATTTCCTGACACAGCTCTGACTACTCAGCATCTCTGTTTTGTCCCTTTGTGCTGTTGCAACCTGCAATTGGATTTAACCCCTTCAGTGCCACCACCTCCCATGCTCCATGTCTTGTCTCTCCATCCAGTAAACACTGAACCTCTGGGAATAAACAGCACCACTCCTCCTCCGTTGCAGATGTTCACTCTATGGTTCTTTTGATTTGGTTTCCTGATAATTCTATCACTCTGTTACCTGTTTCTAGAGAACTTTGAGACTTTGGTGAAATAAAAATAATTAACCTTCTTCCTTCATCTGGTCAAGAGGTCATCAAGACCATGGCAAGATAGCTTTTGATTTTACAGTAAAGGAAGAGATTGGTTGTGGTTTAAATGAGAAATATTCCCCCCACCCACCCAACAGGATCACGTATTTGAACACTTTAGTCTCTAGTGTGGCACTGCTATAAGAGGTTATGGAGCCTTGCTGGAGTACACACTGGGGCGGGGCTTCAGGGTTTACAGCCCCGCCCTGCTTCCCGCTTGCTGCCTTTGCTTCTCACTGCAGTTGAGACAGAAGCGTCCTGCTCCTGTGTCCAGTTGTCTTCCTTTCCCAGTATTAAGGGCCGCAGCGACTCAGGTACGGTCATGCCTTCAGTCCCAGCGCTCGGGAGGCTGAGGCCGGCCTGATCGACGGAGGGAGTTTTAAGACACCAGGCTGCATATGAATATCCTTTCTCAATATAAATGAATAAATAAATAACAAACAACATTGCAGCCATCTGGAACCATAGGGCAACATAAAGTTTCCTCTTTAAGTTGCTTTTGGTCAGAGTTTTATTATAATAACAGAAAAGCAACTAATACAGAATTTGTTTGGCTCTTCATGTTTGATTAGGTTATTTGTATTAATATTTATTATATAATCCAAGGATTCTGGCTATAGCTCTGGATATGGTTTATTTGTTTGTTTTCTTGAGTAGGGTCTCACTACACAGTGCTGGTTATTCTGGAACTCGTTATGTAGACCAGGCTAGCCTCTGAACTCACAGAGATCTGCCTGCCTCTGCCTACAAAGTGTTGGGCTGGGATTAAAGGCATGTGCTATCATGATCACCATTTAAAACATTTTCTTTTAAAATATTTTATTTTAAGCAAAAACCTATTTCATAGTTTGATATAGAAATTTGATCTTGTATTAATTGTTTTTCTGTTGCTGTGATCAGATACCATGACCAAAGCAACTTATAAAAGAAAGTATTTAACTGGGTTTGTGGTTCTAGAGGGTTAGAGGCTCAGAAGTGTGAGGGCATAGCAGCAGGAGGCAGAGCAGTAGCTGAGACCCCAAGTCTCATCCACAAGCAGAAGGCAGAGGGCACAGCCAGAATGATGGTCTGTTGAAAAATCAAAGCTGGCTCCCAACAGCACGCCCCTCCAACAAGGCTACATCTCCTAAATCCTTCCCAAAGAGTTCCACCAACTGGGCACCACGTATTCAAATATATAAACCCTTTTAAAAAATATTTAGATACATTTGAGCTGCTACTTAGTGTAGTCAATGAATCTTAGTGAGCAAAGGAGTTCTCTCTCTTCTTAAATCCATCCTGTGGGGATGATCACAGGGAAACCGTGAAAATGTCACTCCATGCTTAAAGCTCTTCATTCAGTAGCCTCCCTCATCAGAAGCCTGATGCCTTGCCTCAACAGCCCTCCTTTACGGCTGGTATAAAACCTCAGTCTTGTATTCTTCACACTGTATGGTGTTAGGATTTTTAGAATGCTTTTCTTCCTACTGGATGTTTAGTGCTTTCCTCATCATCCTCCGCCCCAGGACAACCTTGGTTCCTTTGATGCCAAGTCTGCTAGAAAGCCTTCTGGCACCTTCCTTCTGAGTGAACACCCTTCCCAAAGTACCAGGTTCCTAGTTGCTTCTCTAGAGCTTTCCATGCTATTTCATTAACTCAACAGCTATTTTTTGAGTATTTACCATGTTCCAGCATTAGATACTAAGTTTCCAGTATTAGATACTAAGAATGAGAAGACAAAGTCCTTAGAAGTCTTCACCTCCTCAGAGCAAATGTAAACCAAGGAAGCAAATTCTCCTTAGGCTAACTGGTATAGGAGAGAGGGTAATAAGTCTAGCCCAAATAGGATGATTAGGGAAGATCTCCTTGTCTACCTGTGCATAGACCAGAAGGAGGAGATGGGAGGACATCTTTTCCCATGAGTTTCCTGTATCTGCATGCCGGGGAGCAAGATACTAACTTCCTTTCTATTCTGGATTGCACTTTTGATTCTGTTTAGCCAACAACCATGCCAGGTACAGGTAATTAATATCCCTTTGAAGCAAAGAGAAACATTGTTTTCAGTCCAGTATATTGCAGATATACTCCTCGGGCAAAGAGTATTTTTGTTTGCATTTCATTAAAAAAGATTTGGGATTCTTATCTAAGGCTGAAGTTTCTCTCCTTCAGTGCTATAAGAAGGTAGCACCTGGCCCTCTTCACACTGCTGTGTGGGAAGCAGGTTTTGCCGGATACACACAAAGACTCACTCTCTGCCTCCTGCTGTGTTGTGAGCAATGAAGTCCTTCCTCATCAGGCCTGGAGTCTCATGTCTTTGGCCGGCATCCAGGAAGGTGTGGGAAGCTGGCTTGTCGGCTTGTAAACAGGGTAAAGTTCCAGATCTTTTCTGGTTATGAACAACAGGGATTAAAAAATGGAACATTCGAGACATAGTAAACAGAAATTGGAAAGGCTCTGAGGTACTTCCTGTGATTTTCTTTCTCTCTCACTCTTTCCTTCCTTTTTTTTTTCTTTTCTAAGATTGATTTATGTTTTATTTGCATGGTATGTTGTCTGAATGTATGTTTGTACCTGGTGTCCATGGAGGTTAGAGGAGGTCATCAGACACCCCTATAACTGGAGTTACAGACAGTAGGTAGCTTCTTGGTGGGTGCTGAAAAGCATTAAGTCTTTTGCAAAGGGTTAAGGGCTCTTAACTGCTGAACTATCTCTGCAGCCCCACTGTAAAGCTCTTAAGGGCAACTATTGCTCACCTTGGTATCCTCAGCACCCAGCAAAACCAGCAAGTTTCAAGGAATGTTTGCTAAAATAAACAAAGTACTTGTATCTTACATATAAAGATGTTCATGGGGCTGGGGGGCTAGAGAGATAATTCAGTGGCTAAGAACACCTGCTGAAAGTGCAGAGGACCTGGGTCCAGTTCCCAGCATGGCAGCTCACATTCATTTATAAGTCCAGTGCTGGGGTTCCAATGTCCTGAGGCCTTCATAGGCACCAGGCAAGCATGTGGTTCATATACGTGCAGAAAAAGCTCTCGTACACATAAAATAAAAATAAATTAGGGGCTGGAGAGATGGCTCAGAGGTTAAGAGCACTGACTGTTCTTCCAGAGGACCTGAGTTCAATTCCCAGCAAAACCACATGGTGGCTCACAACCATCTATGATGAGGTCTGGTGCCCTCTTCTGTAAAATTGTATGCATAATAAATAAATAAATCTTTAAAAATAAATAAATAAATAAATTAAAAACGAACCCCCAAAAAGCTGTTTGTTGGGCAGGGATCTCTGAGGTCATACCAACTAAACTACTATGATATTCTCTCTCTCTCTCTCTCTCTCTCTCTCTCTCTCTGCAGGAGAAGGGAGAACAGAGACCTGAGTTTCCACTGCAGCTCTGCTGCCTACTAGCTAGAAACTGGGTCAAAGCCTGCAACCCTTTGGAACTTCAGTTTTCTGTTTAAAACCCTGATAATCTTTGTTTTGATATTAAGTGATAGGGCATAGGATGCAAATGATATGCTGTGTGCCATGGTGGGACCTCAGAAACTCTTACCTGTCATACTGGTCCATCTTTACCAGTCTCTGATCAAATGATTGCTCCAACCAATAAAAAGAAAGTAGAAATGGAAGAATGTCTATGCTCCAGGATTTGATGTTTCCTCTTTACAGTGAGCCACACTTGCTGAGACCTGCTGCCTTGCAGATGTTCAGGAGCAAGCACTCATTTCTGTTCTTGGAGACAGTTCTGTTTCCCTGAGGTTTCCAAGCTTGCCCCTCGATGTAGTTGTGATCAGGTATTGCTTTAAATGTAAAGGCCTCATTGCAATCTCAGCATGTACAAAGGGGACTCATGGTGACTTGGAGATGCCATATCACATTTGTGCAAATCTGAACAAATGCCATATCACATTTGTGCTTTTTCCCATGATAGTTCAGCAGAGGTCTTTTTTTTTTCCCTTTGGGATGTGTGTGTAACATTTCCTGGGGTTTGACTGTGTGTGTGTGAAACTATACCAGACTCTGTGATAGTAAACAAGGCAGCTACAGTCTCTGGCAGTTGGCTAACCATCCACACTTGGAGAAACAATAAGAGAAAATGTCTGCTGATGGACACACACGAAGCTGCATGTTGTATGCTGTAGCTTCTGGAGAGGTGGTGAACCCCTTTCCAATCTGATGGCAAGCAAACACTACTGGGTCACTCTGGAGAGGAGACAAGGCCATTAGACAAATTCCATGGTGATCTGTGTTCTTCTCCAAACAGGTATGACTCTCTTATCATTTTTTTAAAGATTTATTTATTGATAATGTATACAGTGCTCTGTCTGCATATAAACCTGCAGGTCAGAAGAGGGCGCCAGATCTCACTATAGATGGCTGTGAACCACCATGTGGTTACTGGGAACTGAACTCAAGTCCTCTGAAAGAGCAGCCAGTGTTCTCAACCTCTGAGCCATCTCTCCAGTCCTTGTTTTTTTCATTATTTCAAATAGCTACACAGCTGATAGTATCTCCTTTGTATAGATCGAACAACTGGACTTTGATCCTTAGTGTTACATCAGATCAAAAGGGAAGAACAGGGGAACTAGAGAGATGGCTCAGAGGTTGAGAGCACCGACTATTCTTCCAGAGGTCCTGAGTTCAATTCTCAGCAACCACATGGTGGCTCATAACCATCTATAACAAAATCTGGTACTCTCTTCTGTACACTGTATACATAATAAATAAATAAATTTAAAAAGAAAAGAAAGGGAAGAACATCTCCACTGAGTCTGAAACAAAATCCTGATGTCAAGATAATTTGGATTCGGGTGATAATTCTGTCAGGACACAGAGTCTGTGGATCCCTTCAGGCTTCTCTCTAGTTGCCTTTCTGAGCTTACACCCGTTATTTCCTGCCTCACATCTGGTATGGGCTTTGCTAAGGACCACATGTACCTGACCACAAAAACCCTAGGCAGTACAGTTTACACTGTAAGATACAGAAATAGAGGCTAAGAGAAGTGATGCTTTGCATAGGTGAGTCATGTAGTAAAAATAGCTTTTGAGATCCAAATCCATGTTTTGATGTGTACTCACATACATCACACACACATATATAATACTTGTATATATTGTATGACTAAATATACATATATAAAAGGTTTATAGATACATATCTGTGATCTATAGTATTACATATATCTGTGTATATATAAGCATATGCACACACATACAGAGGACTGTGTATTTCCTGGTATATATAATGGGAATGATGGTTGCCATCCCCCCCATTATTGCTGTTGTAATAGTTTTGATGCAAGGTCTTGCTATGCAGATCATTGCTATGTGCAGGAATCCTCTTGCCTCTGCCCCTGGAGTAGTAGAATTAAAGGCATATTCCACCACACCTGGTTCCCCTCCTGGTATATCTTAATAAAATATTTGAGAATAAAGATTTGTTACAGCAAACATTTTGCTACAGGTGTTATGGACTGGCTACCTTGTTATTACCTGCTTATCTTGTTCTAATTAGTTTCCTTATCAGAAAACCATTTTTAATGCTGACACGGGGTCAATACATAGGGTTCACTAATATAAACTGAAAATATGAAGGAGCAGTTGTTTATTAAGTGATATGCTTTGATCAATATGTATGTGTACTGGGTTTTTTGTTTTTATCAACTTGTCACAAACATTAACATACCTAGGAAGAGGAAATCTTAACTGAAAGAAAAAATCTTAAAAGGAAAATGCCTTCATTAGATTGGCCTGTAGATAAATCTATGGGATATTTCTTTGTAATGATTGATGTAGAAGGAACTAGGCTATAGCTGGGATAGGATACATATAAAAGCAAACTAAGGCCTGAAGAGATGCCTCAGAAATTAAAAGCACTGACTGGTTTTCCAGAGGACCAGGGTTCAATTCCCAGGTCACAACTGTCTGTAACTCCACTTCCAGGAAACCTGACACCATGGCAAAACATCAATGCACATTAAAAAAATAAATAAGTTAATAAGTAAATACAAACTAAGCCAGGCTTTGGTGGTATATTCCTTTAATTCCAGCACTTGGGACGCAGAGATAGATAATCTCTGTGAGTTTGAGAGGAGCCTAGTCTACTGAGTGAGTTTTAGGACAGCCAGAGAGCTACACAGAGAAGTCCTGTCTCAAATTCCCTCTTCCCTGAAAGCAAACCGGACAAGCCAAAGGGAGCAAGCAAGCAAGTGCCACACCTTTATGACTTCTGCTTTGCTTCCTGCCTTCTGGTTCCTGCCTTGGCTTATCGAAGGGGACTGTGACTTGGGACATGTAAACCAAATTAATCCTGTGCCCCTCAGATTTGCAACACTAGAAAGACAGTGCATATACATGCTCTCTCTGACATCAAATTACTAATTTAGAGACAGATTTGATGTTTGAAGACCTGAGACCTGGGGTACACACTGACACTACCTTTAATTTTTTTTTTTACCTTGAGCAAATAACTATTTGTCACCCCCTCATTGGTTAGATAAGACTAGTCTCTTGTTCTTTCCTGCATATAGAGAACCTACTGAGCTAAGTGTTAGAACTCCAGTAACTTCTTTGTAGCTAGAGCTGACACCTAAAACTTATAGGAACAAGAATGTAATGTGCATATCTCATGATCCAACAACAGTTCAAAACACACAGCCTCTTTACCCCATTTCCCGACATACTACGTACTTATTCAGATGGTTTAGAGGTGACAGGATTCTACATCCAAGAAGCTTTCCCTAGTAAAACAAACATCATAAACAGCACAGTAAATGATGGTCCTGCCAAGATTGAGAGGAGACTATCATGATGACCACATAATGAAAACATGCTAAAATGACAGAAACCATACAAATTGGGGGATTTAGAATCAGGGGGTTGATCCCAGTGAGGTAAGACGGGCCCAAGGGATGCTTCGAAGAACAATTGCATACACATGCATTCTTGTGCTTGAGGGAGGTGGATGGCAGAAGTGGGTAGAGGACACCAGAAGTTGACCTTGGGGGCTGTCTTCAATCACTCTCCATCTAATTTGTGTGTGTGTGTGTGTGTGTGTGTGTGTGTGTGTG
This sequence comes from Sigmodon hispidus, assembly GCA_004025045.1. Taxonomy (NCBI): domain Eukaryota; kingdom Metazoa; phylum Chordata; class Mammalia; order Rodentia; family Cricetidae; genus Sigmodon; species Sigmodon hispidus. The sequence goes on from PVIH01004096.1 coordinate 11,867, forward strand.
TGTGTGTGTGTAAGTGTGTGTGACAGGGTCTCTCACTGAGCCTAGAATTCAGATTGGTTACACTGGATCCACCTGTCTCTGCCATCTCACTCACCTTGTTAAAGAGAAACACCACGATGCCTGGTTTTGCTTAGGTGCTAGGGATCTAAACTCAGCTCCTTATACTTGAACCTTATATCTTACTGACTGGGTTCTCTCTTTAGCCCAGAAGGTCAGTTCTAAATTCTTAGTTCTTGTAATCAAAGAGAAAATGAAGACCATACTATGAAGTAAAACAAACACTAAGTATGGTTGCTTCTCCTGCATTGCCTCTGGTAGTTAGTCCTAGGCAAGTCCTAGAACCTGTTGGCTGTTACTTTTTCATTTCTGTGAAAAGACACCATCACCAAGACAATTTAAGAGTTAGAGTCCGGGGCTGGAGAGATGGCTCAACCGTTGGTTGAGAGCACTGACTGCTCTCTTGGAGGACCAGGGTTTGATTCCCAGCACCCACATGGCAGCTCACAACTGTCTGTAGTTCCAGTTCCAGGCAAACACCAAGGCAAATAAATAAATAAACAGTTAAAAAAAAAAAAAAAAAAAAAAAAAAAAAAAAAAAAAAAAAAAAAAAAAAAAAAAAAAAAAAAAAGAGTGCATAACCATCATGGTGGGGAGCATGGCAACGGGAAGGCATGTTGTTGGAACAGTAGCTCAGAGCTTACATCTGGACTCACAAGCATGAGGCAGAAAGAGCTAATTGGGAATGGATTCACCGGCCTCCAACTAGGCCACACCTAATCTTTGCCGAATAGTCCGCCAGTTGGGTGACCAAGTATTCAAACACATGAGGGGGAGGGATATTGTCATTTAAACTACCGCATTTGCTTATCCATGACTCTAATTTCTAGAACCCCAAAGGAGCATTTGCTTATCCATGACTCTAATTTCTAGAACCCCAAAGGAGCAAATTCTTAGTCTGTGGGAAAGAGAATGGATGCTTTACACAGAGACACTTAGATCCACCCTTCGGGACACACAATGACTCCCACTTGTATCCATATGGTGGTTCTCAGAGAACCTGATCAAGGAGTCTCAAGTGAACAGGAAAGTAAGCCCAGCCTACCCAGGCTTAAAAGAGCAGGTGGGTGCTCTGGACTCTGCTTCAGCTTTCTTTTCATTTTTATTTTTGCTTGTAATGGAGTCAGATAGATTTCCATAGAGAGACAGACAGAACCCAGTGGAAGGTCAGAGCAAATGCCTGGAAATAATACTTGTACTTAAACCTGGGTTGTCGCTCATCTCTGGGTGACCTTCAGATATTTGTTGCAACTCTCTAAGCCTCAAAATTCGGTATTAAGATACTGCCTCCTAGGGATGTCCTGGGATTAAAGGATAATGAGTCACACACACTGAACGTAGACCCCGAGTACAGTGCTGGGCACACAATAGCTGGTTACAAAACAAGACCGCTGCGCCCACGAGGACGAGCTATTGTTACTAATACCATCGAGGAAAGGGAGTTGAGGCTCAAATGGCAGTTGCCTCCTTCCCAGACCTCTGTCAGGCAGAAAGCCAGAGTTCTCGAACTTAAAAGGGACTTTAGGAGGTGGGTGGGTGGAACCTGTAACGCGTGAGACCCAAGATCCCCTGAGTGGGCCGAGGCGGGGAGAGCGGGTTGAGATCGCCTGGCCAGCCCCGAGAAGGTCTCAGTAGTCTCCTTCCCAGGTCAGGCGGGTCCTGTGGAAGCAAGGTCCCCAGCGTCCCGCGCCCCAGCGTCCCGGGGCGTCGCCCGGTGCAAGCCCGGGAGAGGAGGGGCGAGCGCGGGACTTTCCCCGCCTCCCTCCTCTTTCCATAAATCACCGCAGCCGCGGCAGCAGCAGAGCCGGGAAGTGTACGGAGCCAGAGCGCAGCGTGGTGGCACCAGACACCTCCCTTCTCCCCGCGGCTTTCTTTCCTTTCTCTTCTCACTTGGATCTTTTAAACCTCCCTCTCCCTCCTCGCCCGAAGACCGCCCCAGCCGCGCCACTGCACAAGCTCTGCTGGCGCCGCCGCCGTCTCCGGGTTGCGCCGGGATTCGGGGGGAAGCGAAGGCGGCGCGGCTCCGCCCGTGCTCTTAGCCGCCCCGGCCTGCGGGCGCCGCGGTCTCCGAGCCGCCGCCGCCGGGCGATGGTGGCCGCTCGCGCGCCCGCGCTACTGCCGGGCGCCCCCTAAGTTTACCAGCCACCGCCGCCGCGCCGCGGAGCCGGGAGCGCAGGAGACAGGAAAGTTTGGCGGGCTGCATCTCCCGCGACCAGCACCCGGAGCCGGTCGGCGGGGAGTGGCCGGAGGCGGCATGGCCCGCGAGCCCAAGGAAGAGGAGACCGTGAGGCCAGCCACTCTGGTCCGCCGCTGTCCCCACTACCCTGGCTGGCCTGGGACGCCACGGCCGCCCCTCTGGCTGTTCTGCCTAGTGGCATGTTGGATCCTGGGCGCCGTGGCCGACGCCGACTTCTCCATCCTGGACGAGGCGCAAGTGCTGGCGAGCCAGATGCGGAGGCTGGCGGCCGAGGAGCTGGGGGTGGTCACCATGCAGGTAAGCGACCCTCCTCGCGCCGCCCCACTTGCAGTGCTCCCCTGCTGCACAGAGCCCCAGGGCATTGCACTGAGCGCTCTTGCAAGCTGCGGGATCCCTGGTCTCCTGCAGACTTCTGCACATCGAATCCTGTCTGTCCGGTGAACTCATCTGCTGCTGCCTTCCTCTGCAGAGCCTCTGCCCCCCACCCTCTTTCCCCAGCACTAGCCTCTTTCTCCGTGGCCCCGGCCCCATTATGTTGGCTAGGGATTCTCCGCTCTACCGGCATCTCCTTTCCCAGTTTGCACTCTCTTCCTTCGAAGATTTGTTTTCACCGGTCGCTCCTTACAAACTCCCTTTCCCTCTTTGTGTCCCCCATCCCAAGGCTGTGCGTCCCGCTCGACTCCGGGCATTTTCCAAGCACCCCCCCAACCCTTGAAACCTCTCAGCGTCCTGAGACCCATGGAGCATGGGTGGGCGAGGGAGGGAAGGTAAAGTGCCCACCCCCCTGCCCCGCCGCGGCCTCAGGACTTCTGGGGTCCGGGCTGCTTTGGCTCCCTCTGCCCGCCGCTTTGGGGGAGGGGACGGACTGGTCTGGCGTATCCCCCGCTCCAGTCCCTGTAGGGATTCTTTTTGTTGCTTTCTGCTCTTGCGGCCCTCGATCGCGTGCTGTCTGCTGTGTAATTTTTGGTTTGTGTGTGCCTTTGCTGGGAGGAGGAAGGACAAGGTGAATGGGGTTTTCATTTTTCCCAGCGAGTTTACCGCTTCGGCCTTTCCAGGGCTGTAGATTAATTACCTTCGGCTGATAAGGATTCCTGACAATGCTACTAAAAAACCCACAGTTGTAAAAATTGCTAGACAGCAACCACCTGGAGATCCTATCGCGCCGTTATTCTCATCTTGGCGAAGTAGGCCCACTCAATTCGGAACCGAGGGGATGACATTCTGAATATGAAACCAGAGAAACAGCTTAGTTCTCTAGACACTGCATTTCTGCAATAATGGTGACGGGATTGCTTTTCGAAAGACTCAAGTTTTCAGGAATGTGTTCTCAATAGGTTTCTGATTTCGAACCTGGGGTGATCACGCCACCTCCCACGGGCGAGGTGTTTTGCTTCTCTTTGGGATTCAGGTTTCTGACGGCTTTCTTTTTAAACCCTCCTCCCACCCCGGCCTCTTAGGAGGTTGTAGTTTGCTTAAAGCAAGTTCCACGGATCTTCTCCTCACTAGCTTTCCCAAGGTGTGGTATGATAGTTTTGCTGGGAGGGTAAATGTTTATTTGCAGCAACTCAGGGCCTGACATGCAACAGAGGGGAATTTTCTTTATTTCCACCATAACAGCTACTCTTTTAAAGTGCATCTTTCGATTGCTTCCTATCACTCCCCCTCCACCCCCTCCTTTTTTTTTTTTTTAAGATTTAGGCTCAGTTTTAATTTCTTCCATGTGCGTTTTCTGGTTCCTGACTCCCTGACCGTCTAGGAGTGCAAGGGCTTTTGGAGGCAATGAAAAACTTGCAAATTTGCTTTGCATCGGTGACAGCGTTAATTTAGACACAAACAGAATTGTGTTTTCCCACAGAGGAGCCTCTTTTAGCTAAAGGGATTTCATGTGTGGCAGGCTTGAGATTTTGCTCTCAGGATTAGCGGCCTTTGCCACCTTTTCCCCATCTCCAGGGCGGGACGGGAGATGCGCTCCCTCCCCTTCCTGTAAAGATAAAGGCTCACTATTTCTAAGATCCTGGCTGCAGTTTTACAGTTTCTCACCCTGGTCCTTGACAAAAGGTGAAATCTGATCCTGACACATTGTCATTCAGGTAGGGAGACACTTTAGAGAGAAAGAGAAAAAAAAAACCTCGGGTCAGTGGGGGGGGGGGGTGCCCAAATGGCCCTTCGTCTCCCAACTGGCCTCTCTCTACCACCTCTGTAACCTCAGTGTGGAAAGGGACCTCCTGTGGACAGGGCTTTGTCTGGCAAAATGTAAAGTGGCTTCTTGCCTTTTTTGAAAGTGAGATGCTTACTGTATTTAAATTCCTCTTCCTGGGCTGTACATTGATCTGTCGCTTGTTTCTATTTGGGAAACTGCACGGAAGAGTCTCCTTTTAATGTAGCTAGACCGCCAGCTTTGGGAGAAGTACTTGTGCTTAATAAATCCAATGCTAGTTAGGTTTCTGGCTCTTAGTATAGAGCTTGTGAACTTTGGGGTTTGTTCAGTGAATCTGAAATGAATGTGGGCCCATTGCCCAAAATGAAGATGATGTGTCCTCTGTTCTGGAATGTGGGTTTGCTGCTGCAGGGACAAACAGCCCATGTGGATGTTAAGTTGAGCTGATGACTTACACACACACACACACACACACACACACACACATACACACACTCACAGAGAGAGAGAGAGAGAGAGAGAGAGAGAGGGAGAGAGAGAGGGAGAGAGAGAGGGAGAGAGAGAGAGAGACTGGTTGAGACATCAAGGCTTTGTTCCTTTGAAGGAACAGTGTCTGCCCCCACCCCCACCCCCAGTGAAGGGATTGACCCCCTTTATTTAACCTTGGCATTTTATGGGAAACCATCTGTAGACCTGTTAATTTTTAAAGCCGATTTCCAGACCTTCAAGCTGTTTTGCTGCTGAAATTTTCCAAATGCAATTCTTTATTTTGAGAAATTGTAAAGTGGCTTCCCAGTGAGGTCTATTGCTCTGCTGGAGCTCCCCTAGCTCACTGGAGGCTGTGCCCGGGAAACTCACAAAGGCAAAAACAACCTCTCAATGTTATGGTTTCTCGTGACATAGTTCTTGTGCTTGCCCATAGAGAAGACTGGAAAGCAGTCTGTTTTACAAATTTTCTTGGAAAAGTTTTACAACCAGGGTCACCTACTCGTATTTGTTTTGATATTTTGGTTTTATTGTTGTTCTTTTTAAAATAGTGGCCCCTCATTTTTAACTGATGTGATTGACACTAAGCAGTTTTACTGGGAAGCTGCCACTGAATACTGCCTCCCTGGCAGCAGACATCATAGATCATGAGGAAAAGTCAGAAACCTAATCATTGTCTCTTCAGGGGTCTGGTGAACTGAAGCCACCAATGCTGGAGTCTGGCGAGCAGAAAGGGAAGGTGTCTGCTTATTCATTTATGCAGCAAGCTTAGGTTGAATGATATCACACAGTGGAAAGAGCCCAGGGGTGTCACTTGCTAGTTAGTGGGTGATGGGGATTTCTTCCTAAGATCTGCTGTGTGGCTTGGATGGGACCCAACACAGGAAAGCTATCACTAAGTTATATAACACCTTTCACTCTGAAGCAGGGGCTGAGAAATGTTCATGGATATGGTAGTTTTTAACTCTGTGCTAGGTGTTTAGGGATATTTAGAAGATATTCCCACATTGCCTTTTGAGAGGATTGCCTTAAACACTAGTTCTCAACCTATGGGTGTTGACCCTTTGGGTGGTTTCCAAATGACCCTTTCACAGGGGTTCGGCTAAGACCATCTGAAAATACATATATTCATTATAATTCATAACAGTAGCAAAGCTATAGTTATGAAATAGCAACAAAAATTATTGTATAGTTGGGGGTTACCACAATGTAAAGAATTGTATTAAAGGGTTGCAGCATTAGAAGGTAGAGAACCAATGGCCTGGAAGTAGAGGAGGATTGCACAGGTAATATGCTTAATCCCCAATGCCTGTTTGTTAAAAGGCATATCTACCCTGGGAGCTATTTCACCAGGTCTTTTATAAGCCCACTTAACATTATATGACAATTGAGGCTTCCTAACAGCGGGGATCTGGCTTGGGGCCAGTGTGCCCGCCTCAGTGTTAGCTCTGCTGGACTGGGCACACATGCTGTGAATTTGGCAGACACAGCAGCAGGTTGGTCAGACAGCTGCTGAATGAGGCCTAGGGAGAGAAAGAGGAGGGGATTCCTTTCAGAAAAAAATATCCATGCTAATGCAAGGTGAGGCTTCATCTCAATCAGAGGAGCAGCCAGGACATAGTGATTTCACAAGGGCCTGGGTAGGCAGAGGTGTTCACTGAAAACAGCAATGCTGTACATATCGAGCATGGCTCCCGCTGATGGGGAAGCCTTCCTGTGCCATGCAAGACAGCTGTGCAGGACCCACCCTGCAAAAAGAATCATTGCTTCTTTTTGTACATCTCTAACAAATCTGGAGTAGAGGCCTTCTTCTCTGAGAGGTCTTAGGTTAGACTTCGTTGGTGCTTAAAGGTGACCAAGGCCTGGCCCCTACTCCTACCTTAGTCTCTCAGCTAGTGATAGGAAACAGGACAATATGCGTGGTTTGTCCAGGTCAAAAGGCCTTGAAAGGTACTGGTGAGTGCTGTAGAAGTGGGGGGGGGGGGGGGGGGGGGGGGGGGGGGGGGGAGGGGGAGGGAGAGAGAGAGAGAGAGAGAGAGAGAGAGAGAGAGAGAGAGAGAGAGAGAGAGAGAGACTGGGGTATCTTACTCTGTTCCTGTGGTACTTTGGCCTCTTCAGTGGAATGTTCATAGACAGAGGTTGGCCTTGAAAGGGGAAGCACCCTCCTTAGCTGTGAGCAGATCAGCAATCCTCAGTGCTCATCTCTTGCTGGTCTGACTCCACCCCTCCATATAGATCCTGTGTGACACCTCATCTCTCTGGCCACCCTCACATATCTGTGGTAACTGGTCATAGATGTCTCGGTCTGTACCACAACCAAAATCTGATTCACTCAGACTTAGGTGAGGCTTATATTTTTCTCTGATTTGTGTACCATCCTAGACAGAACCTAGTTTTGAATGACTTAAATGTATATTTATGTACTACACTCTATTTTAGAGGCAAAAAATATTTGTTAATAATGTGGTTTAGTCTGTGTGTTTGTGTATAAAATCTTAGTGGGAGAATTGTTATTTCTACCTTCTAGAGTTGGATATTTGAAGAAGAAGGAAGCAGAACCGTTATAGGTGACTCTGAGTTGAACTTGAACTTAAGAATGAGCCCAAGGAAAAACATATTGAATGACTTTTGCTGACTGCTGTTGTCTTAATGCTGGCTGGACTTCCTCTTCACTAATGCCTGCCTTGGCTGGCTTCATGCCTGCTGCTGGTTAGGTTCCGTGCCAGCCCTGCTGGAGCTGTGCTTGGGCTTGGGAAGGGGAAGGCCACGGTTTCACACTTCATAACATGTCCGAGCTATTTCTGGTTGTTGCTTGCCAAGTTGATTCCTTTAGCCTAAGTGGGTGGGATAGGTGAGAGCCTTCCAAAACTCCACTTTTGCTAGGGAGGTGGAGCGAAATTCATTGTGGGTCTTCCTGGGCTGTGTAAGAATACGCGGAACCTTGAAATACGGGGGAAACAGGAACAGCAGTCTTAACTCAGCCAATTATTACATTGTGTAACTTCTCAAATGTTATTAAGCCCGTCTGAATGTCAGTTTCTTCTCATGTCATGTAGTTCATAGCGGGTCGGGTAGATATATTTTTAATAAAAAAAGAAAACCAGACTATCACAGGGCCCTGCAGAAGAACATTCAATGGACAGAAATATAACTATGTAAATATGGGCGTGGTCTGCTCAGTGTGAGGTTGGCTGTAAAACTGAGAAGACACCCCTGCCAGAGCCAAGTGCCCATCTCATCCTCAGATACAGTGTTTTCAAAGCGGCCATGCTTCTGGTTCAGTTTCTTGGGTATCATGTACAGATATCAAGCCTGTGCTGCCAAACCACCCTCTGGGGTTTCTGAAGATAGTACTAGATGTGCAATTTGTAGTTAGTTATTTACTCTTAAACTTGTTATAGCAAAGTTGTCTTTTTTTTAAAAAAAAAAAAAACAAAACATGCAAAACCGAAGAAAATAATGTAAGCGCCTCCCATCTCTCTCCTCCAGCTTCAGCAGTGACACTGGTGGGTGGTCAGGCTGGCTCAGGGGCTGCCTCCACCTGCTCTTCCCCCAGGTGATAGGAAGCAAATTCCACATGCTGCAGTTTTGTTTGTAACATTTCAAATGAATGGCATTACAATTTAATTTGTTTTCATTGTGAATATTTGATAACGATGTTTTCTTCCTTTTGGTTCCCTGTAGTATAGAATTTTAAGTAGCTGGTACTTTTGCCTAGCGATTAGCCTTCTGGATAGAAAACTCTGAGTCTCTTCTTCATAATGTTTTCTGTCCCTTCTTTTCATACCCATCTTCCCAGGAGGCTGTGAGGTTTCTTGTTTTCTTGTGGTTGGTATTTAGTGTTTGCAGGTGTGCTTTGACATAGTGTGAACATCCTCTGCCCACTTCCGCTCCCAGAGTGGCGGGGGGGGGGGGGGGGGGGGAGAATAAGACAAGCTGCTATGCGGGCACTAAAGAGAAAGAGTTACCCCATATGCCTCTTTATTTTCTGAGTAGTCTCTGACTGTTTGCCTCTTTGCAGAATTAGGGGCTGAGAGATGCAGGAGTAAGGGGTGTGTCTAGCATCTTCCTGTGAGTTCTCCTCTCCTTAGGAAGGCTAAGCCTACTCAGGTTGTCAAGGCAGAATAGACAGACTTTGTCATGATTGTGATTTATGGCACTCTCAGGGTTGCCACATCTAATGCTTCCCAAGGTCTTTTGGGCAGCAGGAAGGAAGTGGGCTGGGTATAGATTCCTCCCTTTCTCCCTGTTCATCCCTCCTTCTCCTGCCTCCTCCTCCTTCCTCTCCCTCCCTTCCTCCCCCCTCCCCAGATTCATTTATGTTTCTGTCTGCATCACATTTGCATGTGGGTACCATTGGAAGCCAGAAGAGGGCATAAGGTCACTTACAGCTGGTGTTACAATCATGACAAAGGTTCTGGGAACTGAACTTGAGTTATCTGTAAGAGCGGCAAGTGTTCTTAGCTCTGCTAGAAGAAACTCTGTGGAGTTACAAAGTGGAACGTTTTGACGAAAGTTTGACTAGCAATAAGCTCCTTGTTATAAAGACTTTAAATACTTAGCCAATGTTTCTTCTGTGCAAGACACTCTGTTAGGCTGGAGAAATCAGTTAGTTTACAAAATGACACAGTTCTATTTGCCTTGGTGTTTGCCTGGAACTGGAACTACAGACAGTTGTTAGCTGCCATGTGGGTGCTGGGAATCGAACCCGGGTCCTCTGGAAGAGCAGAGGGTTCTCTTAACCGCTGAGCCATCTCTCCAGCCCCCGTATGACACAGTTCTAAGAGGTGTCTTGGATACTTGAAGGAGGGTGCTGGGGATGTTGACTTGTGTGATGGGGAAGGGCCTAGCCTGAAATGAATGGAAGCTGGGTAGTCAAAGGGTGGCCTTCCCACAAAGCTCCTGTCGAAGAATGAAAAGATGACATTAGAACTTGAAGTTTAGTGAGAAGGAAGAAAGGTCGTGGGATAGGTTGGACAAGGAGGCGGAGGTCAAGTTGTTGGACCCTCTAGGATCTTTTCAGTAGTCAAGACTTCTGGCCAGCATACTCCTACTAGACTGAATGAGAAAGGAACCCATTGCCTTTGCAGTTGAGCCATCTAGAATGGATCCTCCTGCAGGGATATATCAGCCTAAAGGATGTGCCTAGTACCATCTACCTCTTAATGCTCATCTTCCTAAGTGGAGGCTCCTTTTCAATATAGCTGGAAACATTTTGCCCAATGGTTGGGAACCAGTTGCTTCATGTGACTGAACCCCTTGGGTTGGAGATGGTGTGCTCTGAGGAAAGGAATCTAGAATCTGGAGCAAGCCTAGAACATAGGAAACTCAGCTAAGAGCTTGAAACTCAAACTGTGATGCACCATCTCCCAGGGCCTACTTCATTTCTTTTTCCCATCTCCCAGGTCCAGTTTAAGAAGAGCAAGCTTCATTTCAGAAGGGCAGTACAGAACCAGATACAATAAATAGCCTTTCCTTCATACTGTTCTGTTGCCCACACTGTCTGATCATTGAGTACCAAGGCTGAGACAGTCAAATATATTACTCTTTATTTGTAAGGGACTTGTTACCTGGAAGCTACAGATGAGTAAGAGACGAGCCCACTGCAGATGCTACTAGCGATATGTTCTGTCTGTAGATTCTAGTCTCTGTCTTGCAGACTTTCTGATTATTCTCATGACCTGAAACTGTGGGACTCCCGTTTCCCGTTGTTTGAATTGAGAAAGGGAGTTTGACTCAACCTCAAACATTCCCCCTTTGGAAACTGTTCAGCTCCTTTATGGTTGAGATCCTGAAGGTGATGGTTTAGCTTGATTGCTGATTAGATGATTATTTTTAACATGTTTTAAATTAAAAAAAAATTTTTTTTACATATATATTATGTATACAGTATACAGAAGAGGGTACCAGATGTCGTCATAGATGGTTGTGAGCCACCACGTGGTTGCTGGGAATTGAACTCAGGACCTCTGGAAGAACAGTCAGTGCTCTCAACCTCTGAGCCATCTCTCCAGCCTAAACCCTGCTTTCTTTTTCTGAGTTCGAAGATAGACTCCTCCCTAACTACAGAGTAGAAGCCCATTGCTACATTCTTATCTCATCTACAATGGTGTTTTGGTTCTCTTCCAACCAGAACCATTTTTAGAAGACACAAAGCCCAAGACTACAACCCTTTATGTTTCTTGACTTCATTTGGACTTTTAAAAACATAATTTATATTATTTTTTGCTTAGAATATTTTAAAAGATACTTCGAGGGTCTGGTGGCAGGACAGTTTTAAAAAAATCAGCAAGCTGGTGAGAATGAATCTGAATTTTTAATTAGGCTTTGAGTTGTTGCTTCAAAGTATGGAGACATCATTAGGGATGTAAGTCTTGTTGCATTAGCAGAGACTGACATGTTACTTCAAACACACAGAGTGCAGCTGTCCTGTGCAGATAAAAGTTGCCAAGTGTGGAATGGCAAGGTGGATTGGTAGATAATTAGTTGTCCCACATACTGCAGTGTAGAGAAGCCTGCCAGTCACAGGCAGGAAGGGAGAAATTATTAGCAAGAGAAAATTCAAGTGTGTCATAAAGCAATTTGGAATCTCTTCAGCTGTGGTAGAATTGATAAGGCCCATCCTAGGAAGAAACACAGACTGACTCTACTGTATGATGACCAACATTTCTTTATTTTTTCTATCCTTTCTTCCCCTTCTCCCTCCCTCCCTTCCTTTCTTTCTCCAAGAATGGCCAGTAGTAATGATCCACAAATACACTGATTGATTCAGTAATCTATTTCAACTCCATTCCTGATGTAATTAGTTTGCATAGTCTTTATAGTTTCATGTCACCATGTTGAGTTAAAACATCACTGAGAAGTCATAACTGACTATGGATAACAGAAGTAAGCATCTGGCTGGCTATATAGTCTCTTTGTCATAAATGTGCAGTATTTATAAAAGTGTCTCGGGGTATTTGGGTGTCTGTTAGAGATGGAGTTGTGTTTTTTAAATATTTTACTTCCTCTGATCATTGCATATCAAAGCATAGGAAGGCCTCTGAGATCTTGACCCTTAGTCCTCATGAACTCATCAGAATGTCCTGGGCTCCTTGTCCCCTTGGTGCCTCTGCAGGACCCTGGTGTCTTGTATTATTTGTTTTTGCTTTCTTCTGTCTAAGGTGCTTGACAGAGGAGGTGCTAGATTGGGCCACATGCCCTCATCAGCCTCTTCTCTGGGTGAGAGGCCTGTGTCTGCTGCTGGAGGGAATGGCTGTGTGCATTCTGTGGATTCTTCTGTTCCTTTCTCAGAGACCATCAGGAAAAAAAAAAAAAAAAAAACAAAAAACCTGGAAACCTGAGGAATTTTTGTAGGGAGATAGTCTTGGCTATTCAGAATTGGTTTCATTATTTCTCTAGTGATAGGAGGAACTGAGGGTCTTTCTTGAGTCTTAGATCTGTTGTGGGTGTTTGAAATTTGAAATTTCTAGAGTTAGTGTAAATGCAGATGACCATAAAAGAAGGATGTGGTAGCCTGCGGCTGAAATCTCAGCAATTGGGAGGAGAGATGAGTCAAGAGTTCTAGGTCATCCTTGACTACATGGTGAGTTCTAGGCCAGCATAGACCATATTGCCAAAGTATTATTGTTATTAATAATAGTAATAATAACAAATAACCAGAAAATAAATACATTAAATAAATTAAAATCCGATGTGAAGTTTTATTTGCATCCCTGTCTCAGATATTAAAGTTAGATAAGACTGGTAAGCATGGTGAGGAGGGTTGTTGGAGAGTGAGCACCAGCAGAAAAGAGCCCAGACTTACTGATCCAGGGAATCTTAGGGTGGTGAGCCCAGTCTGGAACCTGCCTTAAGGATTCCAGAAATAAAGTCTAGACTTCAAGAATTGCCCAGGGGTCTTAGAATGGTAGATTTTTGTATCCTTCTGATAGTTATTATTCTAAATTAGCTTTTCTCATTATGTTTAGTATGTCAGTTTCATTAACCATTCTAGACTAACTGGGAAATGTTTGAGATCTTGCTACCAAAAGCAAAAAAAAAAAAAAAGATTGAAAATGCTGAGATATACCAATGATCCAGAACAATGCCCAGTATATGAATTTCTAAGTATTAGTGGGATTTGATGTTTGATTTATTCATGATGGAGAAAGTTGAGCTATATTTAAGAGTAGGGGGAAAAAGTGTATGCACTTGAAATTACTGTGTGTTTGGAGCTCCTTTCTCACCAGGTTAGAATTCATTAGGTAATTAATTTATAAAATATTTACTGAACACATACTGTGCCAGAATGTTCTTTTCCCTTTAATGCCTCAGAGGTAAGCATTGTGCTGGTCACTGCTGTATTTATTTCTTGGTCTTGTTTACTGATGACACTTGTTAGAACGGTGAATGAATGTGTGTGGCAGAACTGACTCTTGAGTTTGGAGAAAAGCCTTGGCTGGCCACTTGTTGCCTTCTTCCAATGTAAACAATCCCTGCGGCTTCCAGGAAACATAATACAAATGTGGCCACATTGTTCTTAGCTAGAATTAAAGAAGCAAAACATCATTCCCTATGTAATTCTTTTTCTTATTAAAATAAAGAACTTCCAGGATCAACCCTGACTGTGGTAGTAGAATCCCGCCATTGTGACTCAGATGGACTTCCACCCCCCTGTCTCACTGACCTTCAGTTTTCGACTTACAAATATTGAAATATGTTCTTTCCTGAGGGAGGCTCTCACTATGTAGCTGAGGCTAGCCTAGGCTGGGGAATCCACCTGCCTCAGCCTCCCAGTGCTGAGATTACATGTATTCTTTTTTTTTTTTTTACATTTATTTATTATGTATACAGTATACAGAAGAGGGTACCAGATGTCATCATAGATGGTTATGAGCCACCATGTGGTTGCTGGAAATTGAACCTAGGACCTCTGGAAGAACAGTCAGTGCTCTTAACCTCTGAGCCATCTCTCCAGCCCCAAGATTACATGTATTCTTTACAGAGGATGACAGTTTTTGCTTTTTACTGTAGCTTTGACAGTTGACAACAGAATCTTTGTGAGGATATTAAGCAGCCAATTTAATTTTTGTAATTGTAAATACAAATATAACAGTCTTTATTTTATCTTTACAACTAAAATTGTGATTTTATTATTATCATATAAATTTTTCTGTTATCATTTACACTTTTTTTTAAAACATTTATTTAGTGTAGGGGTGGAGCATTCCTGTGTCATAGCATGAGTGTGGAGGTCAGATGTTTCTCTCCTTTTACTGGGTGAATCCCAGGGATTAAATTTAGGTCGTCAGGCTTTGACCGGAAGTGTCTTTACCCACTGTGCTATCCTGCCACTCTTTGTGCCTATTTCTTTTTTCTGTACACTTTTGTGTGCTTACTCAGATGTGCTTTTGATTCTTCTTATACCTGCTGCTCCAGGTATGATGTTTTCAAGTGACGTCGTCGTCGTCATCCTCCCAGGAAACTTACTTTCATTATTTAGAAATATGATTAGCATCCAGGGGTAAAGAGAATGAGCGGTAATTGAGATACATATACAGTCTTCAGAGAGTTGTGAATTTTTCATTCCTTATCCAATCAAAACAGCATTGTTTAGGATTAAAAGTTACCAGGGCCTATATAGGTCCTTCGGTTGTGTGAGTCAGCCAGTCTGCTACGGTCTGTGGTTCAGCTCTAGGCATGTATCAGCACACTTCTAAGGAGTTCTAGGAACCAGCCAGAGCAGAGGCCCTGCCTTGGGGGACCTATATTCCTTAAAGAAGAAAGTCAACATTTAAACATGCAGAGCTAAAGAAAGATAATGAATGCGAGATTCGGGGTGCAGATAGAGCAGGTTAAGATAGGGTTCAAAAACGGCCCCCTTGGGGTGTTGATGAACAATGCCTGGAGAATCTGGGCAATTGGGTGAAGTGAGTGAGTGTCTAGGGATCTCCAGAGGGAGGACTGAAGGAAGGCCTTGAGCCAGGATAGGAACGGGAGCCAATGGAAGACAACTGTGTTGTTACGGAGCTCCTGTCTGGACTTACCTTGGCAGAAATGAATGCTTAAGGCACAAGATGGTTGAACTGACTTTTGCTTTAGAATCATTTTGTCTTGACTGGTTTACCTCGCCTTTCTATTTTGACTTCCTCACTGTCTGGTTGTTGGTGTAAGCTTAGGCTGTAATAAAATGAATCCAGTAATTACAGGCCTCCGGAGGTTACACCCTTCTGAAAAACAGTGCCTCTTCTCTGCTCACTGTAAGATGCCCCATCAAACTCTAGCTGGACACATCATCCTCTGTGGATATGAGTGGACTACAGGAATTCTG
>PVIH01004096.1:27176-40613 GCA_004025045.1 Sigmodon hispidus
ACACACACACACACACACACACACACACACACACACACACACACACACACACACAGAGCTCAAAAGTAAATAAATGCACCAACCAGGCCCTATCTTGGAGTTGATCTCCTAGAACTGAGTAGACTCAATCTACATTTTGTGATTGCTGCCTAATGTACTCATTTAGGCAAAAGGCAGGGATCCAAGTATCCAGTCCAATGGTCATTGTCAATCTTCCAGGGGGTAATAAAATGAGAAAAGGTTTGGATCATTTTTGACTAGCATCTTAGTTTTCCTGGATTCTCCACCCCCTAGGTTTTTATTTTTTAGTTTTATGACACTAGATGTGGTAGTGCCACACACCTATAATTCAGCCTAGCAGTGGGTAGGCTGAGTCAAGAGGATTGTGACTTCCAGGCCATCCTGGACCACATAGAACCTCTCTCCTGTAGCATATCTCCAGTTTCATTGATCAGAGCTGGCTCCTGAGTTAGGAAGATTCAAGTTACCATGCTTTGACTTAATAGCTTTTCAACTTCAAGGTAGTACCAAGTGATATGTATTCAGTGGAAACCATATGTCTTTTAAAATTGCAGTTCCCTGCATACTTGATATATGGAAGAAGGCATTCCAGCTGTGCTGGGCAGCGGTAGCTGTGAGCCTCAGCTATAAGTATGAACCCATACTGTGTGCTGGGTTGCTTGAAAAGTTCATCTTAGTATTTTCTGTGTCACATCCCACCACACTGACGAAATACTCTTACCCATCTATGTTCACACTATCATAAAGTGGGCTTTGTGTTGACAGTTTACTCAATTGTATGCTGAAAATATTCTGAGCATTTTTAAGAGAATGACGTACTAAGACTATGTTTGATACTGTGTTTCCACTGATGATAGATTTATTGGGATATAGCTCATGTGTAAGTTGATGAACATCTCTATTTCTAAAGCACCTTTTGAGAAATCTCAGGGACACAAATGGTGCTGATTCAGCATTAGTATCTGGGAAGTTTAATCCGTTTTGCTTTTGGAAGAACCCCAGGTCAGTGCCAATGCTTCATTTCATAGAATATAGGTTTGCTTTTTTTGGTAAAGTGTTTGTGCTTTGGAATTACTACAGCATTTATGTTTTATAAATATTATCACAGACATAACAATGCAATACCTTTTGTAGATGAATATGTTTAAACACCGAGTGACAAATATTTTAATAATCTGTGTTGCCAGATCCCACTTTTTGACCAGCCAGTGTCTTTTTTCCCATCTCTAGGTTCTTACTTGGCTGTGTCCATGTCATGATTATATTAGAAGGGCTATAAATAGGATTATGACTTTAAGGTGTGGGTTTCATACATTCTGCAGTAATTCATTGAGCTATCAAAACTAAATCATTAATATATATTCAAATGAACATAAATGCAAATGTAATAAATTACTTTGAGAAGTTTACAAGACAATTCATATCTGTTTCAAACACTTAGGATTCATTGTATGCAGAATCTCATCCTGACATAGTAAATTATTATCAAGGAGATAACATGTGATAATTACCTTCAAGCCCTACTCCACCCCCCATGGTATTCCAAATTTGCTATCTATTGGATATGAGTTAAGACTTACTATTTTAGGACCATAGTGAATTTCTTGTTTCAGTTTAAAAGGTTTTGGTTTTTTTTTAATTTTACATACCAACCACAGTTCCCCTTCCCTCCCCTCCTCCTACTAACCCCCAGCTACTCCCCACCCTACCCCTCATCCACTTCTC
This sequence comes from Sigmodon hispidus, assembly GCA_004025045.1. Lineage (NCBI taxonomy): Eukaryota > Metazoa > Chordata > Mammalia > Rodentia > Cricetidae > Sigmodon > Sigmodon hispidus. Next base: position 28,923 of record PVIH01004096.1, read on the forward strand.
AGAGAGGGTAAGGACTCCCACAAGGAGTCAATATAGTCTGCATATCATGTTGAGGCAGGACTAAACCCATCACCATATGAAGAAGGCTGAGCAAGGTATCCCTCTATAGGGAATGGGCTCCAAAAAGCCAGTTCATGCACTAGCGATAAATCCTGGTCCCATTGCCAGAGACTCCACAATCTGCCCAAGCCACACATTGTCTTCCACATTCAGAGTGCCTAGTTCAGTCCCATGCAGGTTTCCAACTGTCAGTCTAGAGCCCCTGAGCTCCCAGTAGATCAACTGTTTCTGTGGGTTTCCCCATCATGATCTTGACCCCTTTGCTTATATAATCCCTCCTCACTCTCTTTGACTGGACTGGGAGTTTGGGCCAGAATGCTGTGCCTTTTTAAAGTTTCTGTCACTTAACTTTTCTTTCTTTCTTTCTTCCTTTCTTTTCTTTTTCTCATTTATTCATTGTATTTAATTCTTAGAAGTGGATGGCACAGTAGCAAGTTCAGTGGAATTTCAGGAGACCAAATGCAGATGGATACTGGCTCCAAATAGTATCATTGTAAAGAAAGCTGAAACTCGGGTCTGGAGAGATGGCTCAGCGGTTAATAGCATGGATTGTTCTTCCAGAGGACCAGGGTTCAATTCCCAGCACCCACATGGCAGTTCACAACTGTCTGTAGTTCCAGGTCCAGGCAAATACCAAGGCAAATAAAAATAAATAAATAGGGGCTGGAGAGATGGCTCAGTGGTTAAGAGCACCGTCTGCTCTTCCAGAGGACCTGGGTTCGATTCCCAGCACCCACATGGCAGCTAACAACTGTCTGTAGTTCCACTTCCAGGCAAACACTAAGGCAAATAAATAAGTAAATAAATAAACTTTAAAATAAATAAATAAATAAAGTTTAAAAAAAATAAAATAAAATAAAAAAAAGAAAGCTGAAACTCCAAGACATCCATGCTAAAGATTTCCCTTCTTTCGATGAAATAAGAATGCTTGTGCTTAAGGTCCACTAATAAGTGAGTACATCCCCGTTTCAGAATTTCTTAAGGTATCTTGCTCATAATTTGTTGAAGTGAAGGTATTGCCTTGCTGTTCCTCAAGATACACAATGAATGGACATGTGGGAAGTCTGCTGAGAAGACTGTAGTCATGCCATCATTTTTCCTTTTGGCCACATCAAAGTGTTCATAAGCTAAGCCAAACAGTGCATCATTCAGTGCACTGACACAGCTTTCCTGGGCTATGTGCAGGGGATTGTAGGACCTACAACCCAAACCTGGGCAGGGTTAACAAACCTTACATTTGCAGGGAATCCCTACACATCCTCCTGTAGACTTTATGTCACCTCTAGACATTACAAATTATAAAATTATAAATTATAAAAATATAACATTTTACTGCATTGTTTAGGGAATAGTGATGAGAAAAATATTTTGCACATGTTCAATGAAGATACAAGTTTCCCCCGGTATATTCTGTTCTCATTTGATTGATCCTAAAGATGTGGAACCTGCAGACAGGGCTGACTGTATTTTCCTTTTCATTAGAATTTGATCTTTTGAGGTTGGCTCTCTCAGTTATAAGATTTAAAAATATATAGATATTGTACTATTATTATCACATGACAAATGATTTTCTCCACTCAACATTCATATTACTACATGTCTCCTTGCAAAAGTTTAAATTCTTGTATTGGATCAAATTAGCCAGGAAAAATTAAGTAAATAACAAAATAAATAATGCTTCATTTAATATGTATTTAATGCCTGCTTCTAGTCAAGCAGTAGTTGGGAACAGAAACGTAGAATGGTTGATTAAATACAGCCTGATTTCCACTTGGTCTGGGGCACACATTCTTCTGAGGTCAGTTGATAAGCAAGCTGGGAACAGCAGGGATCAAGGGCTAGTTCTGGGAAATTATTTGTATGCAGAGCTTCAGACTGGCTTCATGGATATGAATGGATCATGTGCCTTGGAGGACCAATTCGGAGGGGCTATTAACTCTTTCATACTGGTCTGCCTTAAGCCGTATTTCTTAGTTCAGGCATCTTCAGATGACTCACAAGTTGCCTGTAAACAATTGCCATGCTCTGCTCTGCCCCTGTGCTTCTTATAAACCCATAACTTGGGTTCTTATTTCTTTTATAGCTGTGCCGCTGACCTGCCAGTTTCTTGGCTCTCTCTCCTATGCTCCCACACCCCCAGCCCTGCCAGGAAGACTGACCTGGTGGCTTTGTGGATGTGCGTTTGAAGGCATGAGTCCTGCAAGCTAAAAGCCATAATTTGATAATGCAGAGGGCTTTTCTGGTGGAGCAGGCCCAGTTAGCAGCACTCTGGTTTCCAACACCCATTCTGAAGTCAGTTGTTTAAGACACTCAGAAGTTATGAGAGTAGATCTTGTTCTTAAAACAATTCACAAAAGCCAGGCTAGAGAACCATGGATTTTAACCCAAGCTCTCACTGTCCCTAGAAACCCCAGGGTTCTTCCTCTAAAGATCGGGTAAGCCCAGGCACGGTGGCACATATCTATAATCTTGGTACTCTGGAGGCAGAGGCAGGAGAATCAGAAGCTGTGATGGGAATTGGAGGTGGTACTCATGAGATGGCTCAGCACTTATGAGAAAGTACTGTTCTTCGAAAGGACCTGAGTTCTGTTCCTAGACTCCACACGGGGCAGCTCACAACTGGCTGTGACTTTGCTACCTCCAGAAGGCCTCTGGCCTCCTAAGGTCACTGCATACCCATGCACATACCCACACAGAAACACACACACACACACACATACCCACACAAAAACACACACATACACACAGAAACACATACACACATAAACACACACTCAGCAATAAGGAATGAAATAAATATGTTTTTTAAAGTTATGATAATTTTTGATTGTTAATTTAACAGATTCTGGAATCATCTAGAATATAAACATCTGAACATATCTGTGAGGGAATTTTCAAATTGGGTCAATTAAGGTAGGAATATGCATATTAAATGTGTTTGGCACCCAGGAGACAGGGTTTGGGGTCATAAAAAAAGAAAGAGTGGGCTGAGCATCAGAGACCATCGCTGTCTACTTTTTAATAGTGAACATGTGTTTCCAGCTGACTCATCCTCCTGCTTTCAGGCCTCTCTTGCCATGATGCATAGTGCCCTTAAATGATCAGCCTCAATGATGAGCTTCTTTACGTTGCTGTTGTCATATGTTTTGTTATAGCAATGAGTAATTAATACAGAAAAATTAGTTCCAGGAGTTGGGTTGTTGCTACAATAATCTGGCCACGTGGTTCTTAGGACTTGGAATTGATTTCTTGGGGGATTGCAGAAGAATGTGGAAGTCAGGGCTAGAGAGGCCCTAAAAGGGCTTACTGAGCCATTCAGGTGGGAATTTGGAAGAACCAAGAACCAAACGGGGAACGCCCAGCTCATGCAGATTCAGGAGATTCTTTCAGGAGCTGGATGGAGACCGTTTGTCTGTCTGGCAAAGATCTGGTTACATTTTGCCTATATCTTGTCAGTTTCAGGAAGGCTGAATTTAATAATAAGAAACTAATTTGTTTGGAGCAATCTCAAGGCAGAATTGCACTCTGGCTGCATTGTGATGACTGTTCACAGCTCTTTTCCAGGCCTATAGTGAGAGAGCAAGAAGCCCAAGGCAAAGGGATATGAAAAGTATGCAGTTTGGAGAAGAAAATAGCGTGAGTGATTTTAAAGGTACAGATAAGACAGATGGGAAAAGGAGCTGCAATTACTGAAGGGATGATTAGCCTTTTCAAGAGAAGTCTAATAGAAAAGGTCCCTTAAGGGCAAGACCCTACCCATCCAATGCTTCAGGTTTTAAAAAAATGCAAATTCATTTGCAGAGATTCTGAACCAGATCCTGTGCTTGAAAACAACTCTCAAAGAAACTTGCACAGATTCAACCACCAAGGCATACAGAAGCCATGATAGCTGTGTGGTCCAAAGAGGGGCTACACTACCTCTCAATGACAGCGACACTTAGCATGACTCCTGTGGTACCCATTTTATAGGCATGAAAGATGTAAGAATAAGGGGATCATGGAAACATGCACAGAGATTTCAGTGAGCTATTAAAGCCAGGAGATGTGTGGTGGGGTCAGAGTCTCTTCATGGAGGGCCTGACTGTCCATTGTGTGAATCTGAAGGTGAAGCCTAAATTGTAATTCAGACCCCAGAATGTTGGGCATGCTAGGACCATGGAACATACAGTGAGGATAGTTGCAGACATGAAATGGAGCCTGACCAAGAGAAAAATTCAGTGCTGCAGTCAGTAGAGCCGGAAGGATGATGCTATCCTAAATCTTTGGAGCTCAAATGAGTCCATTATGACCCCAAGACTCCAGGCATCTGGCATTTGTCCTCCTGGGTTTCTGCCTTGTTTGGGCTCTATTTTACTCCCTGTGCCTCTATTCTTCTCATTAGAATGAGCCTGTTGACTTTGTGCCAATATTTTCTCAAGTATGTAGCTTGTTTTTGTTTTAAATGAACATTTAGTTAAAAGCTTGCTTTGTGTCTCATAAGAGAATTTTGTTTTTGGACTTTTAAACAGTGTTGAGACTGTTAGAGAAGACTTTCAGACTTAGACTGTACATTTTGTATTGAGATGAAAATAGGGGCTGGAGAGATGGCTCAGAGGTTAAGAGATGAAAATAAAACTGTAAGAGGCAAGGGCAGAATACTTTCTTAATTTTCATTTTTTAGCATTTATTTTGTGTGTATATGTATGTGCCTGTGTGCTCATGAGCATGCATATGCTATAGCACATGTATGGAGGTAAGAAGACAGCTTTGGGAGATTTTTGTCTTTACCATGTGGGCTCCTGGGATGTTTGCACCTGCAGAACCATCTTGCCAGCCCTAAATATTTTAATTTGGAAACAATGTGCTTGGGTATCAAGTTGACAAGTAGATGAACTTGTCTTGATTGTCACCTCAACAGAGTTAAAAAATCACTGGAAGTATTCCTTTGTGTGTGTTTATGCGAATGTTTCCAGAAAGGTGTCATTGAAGAGGAAAGAGGCACCTTGAATGTGGGCAGGGGTCCTGAGCTGACGAAAGGAGAAGTGAGCTGAGCATCAGCGTTCATTTCTCATATTCCTGACTGGAGATGCACTATAACCAGCTCTCTCTCACTTCCGAACCATCATGCCTTCCCTGCCATGATGGACTTGACCCTCAAACCATGAGCTGCAATAAATCCCTTGCTTTCTTAAGTGGCTTCTGTCGGGTATTTTGTCATAACATCAGTAAGAGCAATAACAAACATTCAAGTTCAAGACCCGACTGGGCTACATATGATGAGAGACTGTCTGAAAAATAAAGAACAGAAGTGAAGGGATATGCCCAGGGTTAGTGTAGGGTAAGTGAGAAGGTTTTTGAGAACACTGAATGTAGTGCCTATGTTAGAAGCCTCAGGAAATGCAAGCCACCTTTTCCCGTGTAGGCACATGTGCTGGGTTTTCAGAAATTTCACTGTTCAGCACCTTGCTTGCAGGTCTTGAGGGATGGAGGTGTGTTGATAAGAACCAAGCTCAGGAGAGTGCCATGGTCTTGAAGGGCTGGGGCAGGGAGTCTTATAACCTGGCAGCTCCCTTACTGTGTTTTGGTTTCATACTTAATAGGTAGTTGTTACATAAATCGGACATGGCTCGGTGGACCATGCTGGCTGCCAATGTCACTTCCCAAAGGCCTTGTTCTTAGACACAGACCACCCTACCTCAGTCAGTATCTGCTCACTGTTTTCCTGTACTTTCAGCTTAACCTCAGTTCTTCACTGACAAATAACTATTAGGAGACATTTTTGTCTGGCACTAAGCAATTTCAAGGTAGGGGAGAATATTTTAAACCCAACCCTCTCCCTGGTCCCACAGGTCTGACTGGGCCTGGCTTCCTCTGGAAATGTCTCTCTGTGATGTTATGACTTAAACTATGCAGGGCCCTTTGATCCAAGCCCAGAATTTGTTGGCCACAGGGTTTTTGTTAATAGAAAACACTCATGTACCTCTAGGGGAAAGAAATTAAAGCACATACTTCCTCCTGTCTGACCTCTGAACTCCTGCCATTTACTTCAAACACCGGCTAGGAGAGAAGGCTAAATTAGTGATCTGTGAGGGCACCCTCTCTAGCCAACCTGCTTTTCAACTTGTTTTCACCTCCAGCTGATGAGTTTCCACTTCAGAAGGTGTGTGCCTCCTCTGAAGCCAGAGGGGAACCAGCGTTCGGTTCACAGTGGAAGGTACAATGTCCCATGCAGTGAGATTCAACCTTCTTTGTCTTTTACTAACTGTTACAGAGTAGTTGAGCCTTGCCAAGTGTCTTGGCTTTTTCTTGACTCAGTTTCTTTATCTGTGAAAGGGGTAGAAGTGAAAACCTCAGGAAAGAATGTGTATTGAAGTTCATCGTGGAGCCCTAGAGGTAGCTAAGTGGATTAAGTTGCTACACATGCTTGGTGACAAAAAGGCTATAAACACCTGCATACATCTGCAAGCTCAGCACTCCAAAGGCAAGTAGGGAGTTGGAGACAAGACAACTGTCTGGAAACAGAGCTTAAGCAGAGGGTGCTTTCAGTGGTCCAGACTAGATGTTCTGTATGTGAATGCCATGGTCCTTCTAGCTAGTGGATTGTTGATGTGGGTTCTCCTTTTAAAGGACTTATCAAGGACAGCCATTTCATTAACAAAAATTAATAAGAGCCTAGAGAGGTGGCTCAGCCATCACCGACGACTCTTTCAAAAGTCCTGGGTTCTATTCTCAGCATCCACATGGTGGCTTACTGATGTTTATAGCCCCAGCCCCAGGGATCATACACTTTCTGGCCTACAAGGGCACCAGGCATACATATGATGCACAAACATACACACAGACAAAACACACATGCATATATAAAGTAAGTAATTTTTATTTTTTTTAAATTTTTGTTTGGCAGTATGACATCTTGTGTGTGTGACATCTTTTGTTGTGTTCTGATTGCAGCCTGTGTGCTGCACTTAATTTCCCTGAAAAACTTCAATTTGAAGCTCTACTAACCCTCTTGTAAGTTAAGAAGTGTGTGTATGCCAGGGATGTAGACATTTGGAACAAAAGATGAAGAAAATTACTTGTTTTGTTTCTTCACATCTAGGTTGCATCACACATTTGATGGAGTGTTGAAGATATTTTACCAGTCCTTTGAGAATATTTTTTAGTGAAAATCCACTAGCACTTTTTGTTGCTTAAGAACAAGAATTTGTTTTATCAACTTCAGCACAGGATAAGAAAGGAAAGTCTGTATTCGGCTACCATGGGCCTGGATACTGCCATGGCCATTGCAGAACAAGTCTTTGGTTTTAGGGGTCCCTTTCCTCCTATCAGCCTTGGCTTATGTATGTATTCATTAATGGGCAGGGGTAGCTTCTGCAGTTCAACTTGAATTTATTCATCACACCCTCCCAGGATGCTCTACAGCAACTTCATCCTGCTGCTAGGCAACATCAGGCTGCCTTTTGTTGAGAACTAGTGCCATGGAGCTGGTCTCCATATCTGTAGAGTAACTGTAGATGTACAGACAACATGTGCTGCTGGCTTCCTGAGCAGTGTTCACTTATTTATCCCCAGCAGAAGTGCATCATCTGGCCCATTTTCCTTTAGTGTGGCTTGGTGCTGGGAAGTCATGGAAAGCAGTGGAAAGAGAGGGAAGTCCTGAGTTTGTTCTTGGCCTCATCTTGACATCGTCTTCTCTAGACAGTTTCCAGACAGCTGCCTCTGACTTTCCTTCCAAGCTCAACTTGAGTGCTGTTCATTGGTGACCATTTGGAACTCCGGACTTGCCCTTATAAGATCCTTTGTAATTGAGATAGTCCACTTTCCACGAATTCTCAAAACTGCAGTGAGCGTGCTCAGGACAAGAGTAGGTTCTTAGAATGTGCCTCAGGAATGAGTGAGGGAATTTGGAAGCAAAGCCCCTGGCCTCCACCTGATTCCTTACCAATAACATGGGGATAAATAATGCTTTCTTCACAGAGTTGTTAAGTGAAAGGGCTCTGAAATCCTTTTGTGAATTACACAATAATCCCTTTGTGAACTATAAAACAATTTACCCATCTTATGAGAGCTTGAAATGCATGCTTTTTGAATGACAATGAAACTTCATGTTCTATTTCCTATCTGTGGCAAATAAGAGGATCTATTATTTAGTGTTCTTGTGCTTGTATAGCTTCAGGAAGAAATAATCATGAGGAAATAATGAGGTGAAGAGTTTAATCATTCATTAACCAGTGACAATCTACGAGTGGCTTAATAATTTAAGTATATAGTTTATTACTTCACATATTTATGAATCTGTGGAGGATGTATTATGTATTTTATAAGATAGTCATAGCTGTGAGACAGTGTGAACAGGAAATGATGGTTATCTCTCTCTTCCTGACATATATGGAATATAAAAATGAAATGTAGAAATGCAGTACTGAAGACACCTAGCCCCAGCTAGCAGAAGCGCATTCCCTGAGCATTTTGTCCACACCCTTTCTCCTAGGAATTTTCAAGGAGTGGAAGGTCACCTGTTGCTGATTTTAAATTTCACCCCCTAGCCCCCAGACACACACCTCTTTTCTCCTTCCAGCAGTAGACTTCAGCACTTTTTCAGAGGGTTGCTTGCTGAGCTTGTGGTCCTCATAATCGCCTTTGAGAAGTGGATGTGTATTAGTAGGCAAGGCCCCTCCCTCTGTGAAAGGATGCTTTGTGGAAGGAGTCTTTGTGTATCTCCCCACAGTCCCTGGGCACTTCCCAAGCCTCTCCCTGACCTTACTCCAGAAGGATGAGAGGAAGCTGCTGGGGTGAGGGTGGGGGGTCACGGAGGAGGCTAGCACTGGAACTCACACCAGGGTATTGGCTCTCCAGAGCTGAGCTTCTTAATGTTTTCTTCTTACCCCCAGCCAGGGACTTTGCATTTTCAATGAGGGCCCCACTACCCTGGGCCCTAGTGAGAGTGGAATCACTTTAAGCCTGGAACAATAGTGGGTTCTGATCCTCTTAGCTCACGATTAGGATAGCTTTCTTTTAGAGCAGGTAGAGAGGCTTGTAATGTGGGACTGCTGCTCTGGCTTTGCTGTATAAGACACATGACATTCTCTCATCTCTTCTAACCATCCTTTCCCCTATTCACCTTTCACTCCATTTGAAAGAAATTTTTTCATTTAAATAATAAGTGGAAGGATAGGCTACCTTAGGGGCATATCACAAACCATTGCCAAAGAGAAGATTTATGTGTAATAGGGAGCAATTCTCATTTCCTAAGTAACACCCTAAAGTTCTGTTAGACAAAATATGGTCACTCTCTCTTTCCTGAAATTTAATTTCTAAGCTCCAATCTGGAATTTACCCAACTAGAACATGGCTTTTTACTTACCTACCAACAAAACTGCAAGGATTATGTTTGATATGGCTCTTAGTATGTTCCTGGCAGACAACAGCACTGCTCATATTTTAGACACCTGTTATATACCAGATATCAGGCTATGGGTTTGAGTTCTATTTGAAATGCAGGCAGCTGAGGACTTCTAAAAGATTAAATGCTTTATCCAAAATCTGAAAGTCACAAAGTGGTGGAGGTGGGATCCACACCCATGTCAACTTCTGTCTGAGGAACTGGGTAGACAGTATTAAGAAAGTCAGCCTGTAATGGGTTCTGTGATGTCTGCTATCTCCTCAAACCATAGTGATTTATGCTGGAGGCTCCAGAGAGACAGGCTTGGCTTATGAGAGGAACTGAGAGGAAATAGTTTGCATATCTAGTGATTAAAGCCACATGGGTTTGTTTTATTGTGTTTGTTTGTTTTTACTAATTTCTCTGTTCCAAGTGGAGATGTTTGATACTCCACCACCACATTCACATCTCCTCAACTCAGGGAAAAGGAATGTAGCCAAAGTAATTTGGAAGCTGGAAATGAATGCATGTGTAAAGTGGTGTCATCATCTTTAGGAAAGGGAAGAAATAACAGAAAAGGAAAAGAAACCCACAGACAGACTGCTATGTTCAAGTCTCGGGTTAGTTTTACTGTAAACAGTGCCACTCTACATTGGGGAAATCTTTCCTGGTGTGTGAGGCTTTCCTATCCAGGCAAAGTTTGTTTCTTAACATTCTTGTTGAAGCATATGAAGTGGCTACTGTCAGATAAACTATTTTTTATCTGACAAGAGATAAGAAAATTACCTTTAAAAAGCCTCTTTGAACCTGAATTAAGAAGAGTTTTCAAAGGGTGCCTAGTACTAACCACCAGAGATTTCTTCATATAGACCTACTTGTTTTTTTCTTTTAATAAAGGCTTAATTTATTTAAAAAAATTTAAGTTAAAAAGAAACATTAAATTGTGTGTGTTTGTGGGAGTCTGTATGTGAGTATGTGCACATGAATGCAAGTGCTTGCAGAAACTAGAAGAGGAGGGGGTCCTGGATCCCCTGGAGCTGGAGTTACAGGCAGCTGTGAACCACTTGATGTGGATGCCAGAAACTGAACTGTCCTGCAGGAGCGCTGTGCGCTCTGAGCTGTCAAACCATCTCTCCAGCCTTATTTTGTGTGTGCTTGTGTGTGTGGCCTGTGCATGCATATGCAGGTTCCTGAAGAGATCAGAGTAGGGTGTTGTATCTCCTGGAGCAGAGCTTACAGGTTGTGAGCCACCTGATATGGGTGCTAGGGCAGAAGATACTGTTAATCCTGCTGGTTGAGAATAAGACCATTACCACAATTTGAAGTCCAAACTGAAAGAAGCTTTAATTAGATACTGGCCAGGTGGATGGGCTCTGGCCAAGTCTATCTATCTCTGGTTTTTCAGAAAAATGGCCAATCAGTTTGCAGCAGCTCAATTATTTCTTATCAGGTCCAATCAGGGGCAAGCATACATCCTGACATATTTCCTGCCTGTGAACCTCTGGCCCACATATGATCAAGCACATCCGGTGCAGATGAGTGAAACAAACTTGTTTAGGGAATGAAAACATGTGACTCCTCATCTCCCATAAACAACAGCCTCCAGCATTTCAGGAACTATCTGCCTTGGGCTAGGGGCTTGCAGATCAGAGGCATTTTTGTTTATGGATCTCTAAGGCATAGTAATTACAATTTAAAATATAACTTTGGCTCTCACCATGCAGCTCTTAACCAGTGATCATTTCTCCAGTCTCCTTCCTTTTTTCTGTTTCTTCTACCCCCAACAGTTTTATAATTCTGTTTCTCTCTTTGTTTGCCCCACCCCTTCCACACACACACCCCTCCCCCTGTTTTTATTCACACAAAATCAAACAAAAGTTAGAAGAGCTAATTCAGGTAGACCTTTAAAAAAAAAAAAAAAGAGTGGACTTCTCACCGTCTTTGAATGGCTTTGAGTATGCTGCCAACAGCAAGAGGGTACTTAAAGCCGTCAGGTTTTATAATTTGTTTGCCAACCTGGCTGATGTCCCAGGCAGTGCCTTCTAGAGGCCGGGTGGGGGTGAAGGCAACCTGATATTTTGTACTTGTTTGAATCACCTTGAGGCGGTTGGAGTGCGTGGAATAGTTCTCTTTTGCTACTCAGCCCAAGATCCTACCCAGGTCAGGACTGTGCCAAATTGTCTTTCCTTTGTCTCATTGAAAATACCTGGATGACTTTTTAAAAGCTACTGAGCTACCCCACCGTGATGGTACATCTCATCACACCTGTC